>BBXU01002977.1:0-34826 GCA_001598975.1 Parachlorella kessleri
CCCCCCCCCCGCCCCCCCCCCCACCCCCACCCCCCCCCGCGCACTCACTTGAACTGCATGCGCTCCGCCACCGCCCCGCTCACGACGGTGGTCGCGGTGGCGCTGAAGGCCCAGGAGAAGAAAAATGCCGACCAGTAGGTGGAGTCGGCTGAGGGACTATCCGAGGAAAAGAAGTGGGAGTAGCCTGCAACATGCAGGACGGCAGCGGTGACTAATATGGTGACCAATGTGTGTCAGTGACCCCGAGGTGGCTGGGTCTTGACCTACCCATGGCAAGGGTTGTCGTGACTCGGAACCTGACTCGGAACCAAAATGCAGACTAAGGATACGTAGCCAACAGGCAGAGGCTATTGGGCAGTCCTGGGTCTTCTGCGCCGGGACTGGCTTCTTGCAGTGCTGGGCCAGCAGCGAGCGACATAGCATGGCGCAGCAACTGCCCTGGGTGTAGATGTACCCGGGGGCTTGCAGAGGTAATATAGGGGGGAGCTGCAAGGTAAGGATCAAGGCATTTGGCCTACGGCAGTCCCCCACAAGTCCCCCAGCGGAGTGTTCAAGCGTATGGGTTGTAGACGGCTAAGATGACATGCAGCTGTGGCTCCTTACCTATGAACCCGCTCTGGCCGCAGGACCCGTACGCAAAGGCGTAGCCCGCTGCCCACCAGCAGACCGTGCTGACGCACGCGTCGAGGGCGTTCTGCAGCCAACGCCGACGCGACCATGAGCAGCGGGTCCTTGTGGGGCACGGCACAACACAACAAGCTCTCCAGCAAGGCAAGGGTGCTGCTTCAGGCTGCCGGTGTGAAACATGCCACAAGGTCTGGGCTGGGGTTGCCGCATACAGCCAGTCAGTGACCTGTCACCCAACAACTTCCTAGGCACCAGGCAGCTGGGCAGCCGCGCCACCTCAGCGACCCGCCAGCTGTCAGGGCGTGGCGTGGGGCGTGTCTACCCCACCTCTAGTCTAGTCTAACAGCGTACCGCCACCTGACCATGCTGCCATGAGACCTCCCACCTTGAGCAGGATGTTCTTCACGTTCTTCTGGCGCACCGCCCCGCTCTCCAGCAGCGCAAAGCCGCACTGCATGAACACCACGAAGATGGCGCAGACCAGGGTCCACAGGATGGCCAGCTCCTCATCCAGAGACAGGCCGCCCTCGCCGCTGCCGCCCTGCGGGGTAACCAGGGGGCACGCCGCTGAGCGCCAACCAAGGGTTGAGCAGCTGCGCAGGGCTGCACACGATGGGAGCACCCCTTGCATGCATGCTTGCTTCTTCTTCCTCCTCACTGGCAGATGCACAGGCAGGGGCCCTGCCATGAGCCGCAGGTGGGGGGGCCCGCTTGCTCTTAGGGAAACCCCGGAAAATCGGCAGCAGGATACCAAGGGAAGGGAGCGCGCTGCCCTCTCGTGGTGCCCTCCGCAGCGCTGGGGTATGCTGGCAGAAGGGGGTACGCTGGAGACAGACCCTCAGCCCTAAGGGGGCAGCTGGTCATGCCCCAAGCACTTGCAGTGGTACTAGCCATGGTACCACGCCGTGCTGCCACGCGTTACCTGTGATCCCAGAGCGTCTGAAGCCATTCTAGCTGATCCCTCTGCTTCCCCTCTGATCCGCAGCCTCTCCGCTCGTACGGCAGCACCTACACTCCTTGCCTCGCAGCGCGTCGGACGGTATAAGTTAGGGTAAATGCCAGTTGCTACGTCATTTACACTACTGCCGGTATCCTAACCTCGTACTCGCTTGGAGGGTGGTGAAGGCACAGGAGAGGTCTGCAACAACACGGCGACACAGTCAAATTTCATGCTAACCCAGCAATACCGCTTGGGCTAATGAAGGCAAACGAGCCTCCAAGCCGCTTCTCAACCTGCTGGCGTCCCTCAGGCAACTGTGAGCGGCCTCTGCATTCCTTGAAACCCGCCTCCTGGGCCCGCTGACCCGTGCAGTGCTGTACTCAATCTTCTATCGGGAGCGCGATAATCAGGGATCCCTTGCACAGCATGTGGCGAGTCACAGAGTGGCTGCCGCGTTGTTTTTCGGAACTTCTTCGTGTCGGACTGGCGGCCTGTGTCAACCCGATGCTTGGAGAGGAAATGAGGCGTTAACTTTATTTGCAAATATAAGATCTGCGTTGGCTAAGATTATTGGACCCTTCCCACGGTACTGCACGGTGTTGATGGAGTGGCGCCAACACACCCTGGGCATGACCCTGGGTCAAAAACGCAGCTGAGCAGTGTATGGAGCAAACCACCCATGCATTGCCATGGTGGTTTGCTCTATACGTTCCACACAAAGCCCAACCCCTTCTCGTCAACTCCTCAAGGGCAAGCAACTAGCAGTAACTGAGTCACTGTGGTAGCTGTAATCTCTGCCACTAGTAGCCGAAGGAGGTACGCACGCTGGTGCCAGATCTCATCAAATCCTGGGAAGCCCAGGTGGGTCACCCACTGGCAATGGGCCCTCTGTACACCCTCAGCCCCACCAGAAGCTGATCTTGGGCGGCAGCACTGTTCAGTGTGGCGAGAGAGCCTGAGCACAGGGAAGGGCTCGTCTGTTACAACAAAAAGCTGCAGACGTGCATTGACGAGGCTGACAAGGGAGCGCCACTTGAGCACCTCATCTGGACATACACCACCGTAACAGCATGAAGCCCACAGCAACACACTTGCCAACCAAACACATCAGCAGTCCACAATAACACCCTCCAGCCCCCCACATAACAAACTCGAAACGAGAGTTGCACTTCATGATCTTATGAAGCTCCCCACACACAAAGAAATGCAGCTTTCCGGGACAGGCATAGTCGGATTGGGGTGACATTATCACACACGCAACAACCTCCTTCATCATGACCAGCTTCCAATGATTAGGGGGCTGCTTCCTTGCCCCCATGTCAGAAAAACCTGACTGACTTGGAAGGTCAACAGTAATGGGAGACAACAATGAGCCAAGGCTGTACACCCGACGAACCGCTCGAACGGCAGCTTTCCTAAGCCATGCCAAACCTTGAACCATGCGATTCCCTATAGCATTATTGCATAACCCCCACAATTCAGAAGTACCAGACTTTGAAGCACATCCCAAACCCCCCGGCAAAAGAGCAGGGTGCAGAGCAGAGGTACGTCAAGCAGAGCAGCCGAGCTTGTAGGGTCAAGTGCCACACCGCATACATGCAAGCTGTAGAGCAACGTCACGTAATTTGTGAAGCCAACAGTTCTGAAGTCCGTACCATATACAGTAAAGCGGAGGTCAGAAGTGCACGAGTAGGTGCACCAGCCGACTCCTCACCAGAACACAGGTACGAAGGTTGCTGACCATCTAGAACCCAAACCACCAGACTCCTTAATGCAGGCACATAAACTCGCCACAACTCATGCAAACACATGCACAAGGCAGTTCCACGGTACCCCTTCACACCGTGCAGCCCCGCTGTACAAACCCAGTACAATTGCCAAAGTCAGTGGTTGGGAACAGACTAGCAGTTTGTCCCTCATGGCCCGCCCGCTCACACAGTATCACCTCACCCCACAACCCCCCGCAGCTTCTCAGGCTGACACTCTCGCAACCTGGCAGAGCACCCAGCAGGCAAACGACAGCCGTCATGCCAATCAAATCTTGCGATCCCTCGCGCACGCTCACATCTGACCTTTATCCCGTCTCGACCACCCTACACAGGGCTCCTACCCTGCCTAGCCACCAACCATCGACACCCTGGCCGCCATAGAACATGCCTCCATCATACAGCCCATGTCCCTCTCACCCCTCTGACGCACAACCAAACCCATAGCTGCTGCCTTCCTTTGCCACAAGAGCCTACGAGTGGGCAGCACTGCGGCCCGCCGGCCCCCGCCACATGCTCATCTGCAGCTCCCCAGACGCCAGGTGCCCCGGCAGCAGCTGCTGCTGCCCCTGCTGCAACTGCTCCTGCTCCTGCTGCCTCAGCAGCAACGTGCTTAGCTGCTGGTACAGCTGCTGCGCTACCGCTGCCTGCTGAGGCTGCGCAGCAACTGACGCCAGCGGGCCCAGCGCCGCCGCCACGCTGCCAGCGGGCTGGATGTTGTACGCCACAAACGGTGATTGTGGCACAGCACCAGGCTGCCATTGGCAGCTCACCGACTGGGCCGTCCGGCCCGACGCAGCCCCAGCGTGTAGCGCTGCCGGCTGCTGGGCCGGCGCCGCTTCACGCTGTCTCTGCTGTGCCTGCTGGGCTTGCTCCGCCGCTGCCTGCGCGCTGCAGTTTGCCAGCTCCAGCAGCAGAAGCTCAGGCTGCTGCTGCGCCGGCGGCGCCAGCGGCGCCGGCTGCTGCTGCTGCTGGCGCGTCAGGTCGCTGCTGCTAGCGCTTGGCAGCCGGCCGCTGAGGTCGCGCGGCACGTAGGGCGTGAAGGCGCCGCCGGAGCCAAAGCTGGGAAGGGTGGTTGGAGCGGCACCGGAGCCAAAGGCCGGCAGCAGGGGCTGCTCTGCAATGACCTCGCGTTGCGGCGGGCGCAGGGCAAACGCGGCGGCGGCGGCGGACATGTCAGGCAGGCGAACCGATGGCAGGGCGGGCGGCGGCGGCGGCAGCAGCTGCTGCGAGAAGGCCTGTGAGGGGGCCTGATGAGCCTCTAAGAGCAGGCATAGGGATGACAGGGCGGAACTGAGGGCCGGCTCGATTGGAGCTGGCTGATTCATGGGCCGGAGGGTGGTTGCAGGCCGAGCCTGCACAGCTATGCAAACTTCACCAGGGCGGTCAAGAGCTCATCCATGGAGCGACAGGGCCCACGATTGCAAGGGCATGCATGACCCACTGACAGCACCCTGAGCATGACCGGCTCTCCTGCGTGCAACTGGGCCACCACAGACTACCACATGCAGGAGGCCGGCGAATGCCACCCTAGGCATGCCGCAGCGCAGTTCCAAGGTAGCTATAGGGAGCTTCACTGCAGATGGGCTACAGGTGGCGGTCCAAGTGCGCCTTCACTACCCAGTCACAATAGGAACACCCATGGATGCCGCAGCACAGCGCCCCGTGCCACCTGGCCCTCATCCACAGTTATGCCCTATCTCCGGACACGGACGAACCTACCTCAGAAACGAGTTTCTCCAGGAGGGTCACGAGCAGCTGGACCACCACCTCCACGTCCGCGGCTCCCAAGGAGTTGCCCTGAGGCAACTCCACGGGCTGGCAGCGGCTGCCAGCCTGCTGTGGCAGCTGCTGCTCTGGCAGCAGGGCCCTCAGCTCCGGCACCGCTGCCAGCACTTCGGCGAAGAAGCGGTCGTTGCCGGTGGCGCCGCCGCTGCTCAGCTGCTGCTCCAGCTGCTGCGGTGCCTGAGGCGGCAGCACCTGCTGCTCCGCTGCCTCCTCCGCCCAGTACCGCCGCGGCTTCTGCAGGGGCTGCAGGTGACCCTGCTGCAGCCCAGGGAGGCGGGCCGGGTTACTGGACTGGTGACCGCCGCCAGTGTCCGAGAAACTCTGCTGCACCGCACCGGCAGGCTGCCCTGCCGCAGCGACCGCTGCGGCGGCCTCGCTCTCAGAGACAGTCTCCTCCGAGCCTTCGCTGTCCAGCTGGGCAACCCTTGCCACCAATGCCAGGCGGGTGCCCACATCTTCTGGTCCAGACTGCTCGCCACTCGCCGCAAGGCGTGGCGCCTTGCCAGCAGCAGCAGGCCCCGAACCGTACAGTGGGCGCTGAATGACGGTCGCTGCCTCGCTTCGGTGCCGCCGGCGCCGCTCGTTCTGCACAAGGGCAGGTGGCAAATTTAAAGAGCAGGGGGCGTGCCGGGGTACAGGTTGCCGGTCAGGCACGCTTACCAGTACATCAAACCAGCAAGGAGGGCGCGAGGCACTCTCAACAGTTCAAAAGCATGACTTCTGATCACACTCAAGGTGACTCACATGTGCAATTAAAGTCCTGCGGCAGCTCTTCCTGCAAAGCACACAGGGGGGTCAGGTCATGCTTGAGACGATCCCACCATCCCAACAGGCATCCTACCGGCTGCCCAACGGACTGACTTTGTGGTTGATGGCAACCCTGGCTTCATGCCTGCCAAATGATGACATGGCCAGCGGGCAGAAAGGTGTGAGGCTAGCCGGCACGACAGGGGAAAGGATGTACAGAGCGCGCGCTGGCATGCAGTGCGTGGGCGGCACAGTCAACAAACCCTCCCTCTACCAGCCCTACACGACGGCACGGCCCTTGACCATGGAAATACACACATGCCCTTGTTCCCAGGACACATAAGACATAAGGACACTGCAAGGTCCCCAGGCACCACCCACATGCCCACAACCTTGCCAGAGCATGATGGCGCATTGTGTCGCACTTTGCAGGCAAGCATAAACACCAGAACTTGTGGCAACCACCAGAGGCACCCACTTGTTCTCGTCAAACTCATCGAGGCTTTGGAAACGCCTGCAACGGCAAGGCACGCAGTCACGTCAACAACCCAGGGTGGTCCACCCAACTGTTTGCTCAAGCACTGTGCTCCCCAACGTTCCAACACTTTGGCAGCAGCCAAGGAGCATGAAGGCCGGTAGCCCCCACCCCCTCAAGCAGCAAAAGAGCAGTCAGTCACGAAAATCCGACCTCAGGACTGGCTACTCACCGGCAAAGATGACAGAACCTGCAGCATCACAGACGGCACAAGGGTGAATGACAAACAGCCGTGATGCCAAGCTGCTGGGTCACAACAGACGCTTGCAAGTCTCTGCCTCACTGACCCTATGACTGCAGGGGCCATCAAACAACCTGCTACTACCTAACTGAACGGACCAACTGAGCCTTGCAGCTCACCCACACCCCCGATCGCCCCAGTGTCACATTACCTCATAATATGGCCGTTCACGTGGACGGCCGGTAGACTCGTGCACCGTCCACATACTCTGGCTCGCTGCAGCGCACCCAGAGAAGCAAGACCTCATCCTGATGGGAGCCGAAACTCGATGCTGGCAGGGAGAGGCCAAGGCCGAGGACCGTGCAGGCGCACCAATTGTGCGCCGCAAGCAGAGGCAATGACGGCTTCATGCCAGCAACACGGCAGGCCGACACTAAGCGGAATGGGCCTATTCACCCCCGCGTCGAGCCGCTGCTCTTGGCTACAAAGCAAGACTATCATAGCAGCAAACGGTCTGCCAAGCAAAGCGGCCCCATACAACAACACATACCCCCCAAGGTTTTGCCCATCCCATGCACCTACCTGGTGGAACACCTTAGCGGGCACCGGCTCGCCACAGTGTAAGCACTGCTTGTTTGTTCGCTTGGGCGACTTTCTGTTAGGCTCACTCATACCGTGGCACAAGGCCCGCCGGACGGACGGGCCCTCGTGGAGAGTCAAGGTGCGGTTAGAAGGCGCTTGCAAACGAGGCGCACGGGGCAATCGGGGCGGAAAACTGGTGGATAACGGCTAACCTCTCCTTCTCCGAGAAGAGGCATACAACTTCTTCCCGCCCTAAATGCGGACCAGGGACCCGAAACTGCTGCGCAGTGCGTCAGGTCCGGGATCCCTTGCTGACCAAAATCCTAAATGCTGACAGAACATGACACTGAAGCAAACCAGCGGCGGGGTTCAGTACAGACAGACGGTCAAGGGTCCCTATGCTGCCTTGGTATTCCAGGTGGGCCCACTGGGCCTAGCATATGTTTCTGTGATCGGCCTTGTCCATATTATTATGCACTTAATCCTCACCCTACACTCCCTCCAGACAACAGCCACTGCCGCGACAAAGGGAACACCCGACGGCCACCCCATGCCATTGCCGGGTTGGGCTGGGCTAGGCTGGCTGGCCACAACAGCTGGCTCAAGTGCTGGTCTCCGAGGGGTTGCGTGCTCCTTCGGTTGACAAAAGAGGGTTACCACGCGGCTGTGGAGCTCGCATGCCACACCTCTGGTGAGCTATTTCAATGAGCTTGGGTGGGGCGCGGACGCATGGACCTGGCTGGAGGGCTGTGGACCCCTATATTAGCAAGGAGCCCACCTGGCATGCTAGAGTGCAAGGCAACAGGGCGTTGTCGTGAGCATCAGGTGCCCTGCCTGCCTGCTTGCAACTCACCCCCGAAATCGCCCGGTACAGCTGCTGGCGGCATGCAGCGGCCTTGGCAAAGCCTTTGTGTGCCCCATAGCCCAACCTCTGGACGGCTGCCAACAAAGGCAGGCGGGTCACACGGGCTGGTAGCTGGGTGTCCTGTGCTGTGTAATACGTGCCTCGGTGTCGAAGTCTCCCTCACTGGCGCTGCCCTGCCCCATCCGGTTGAACCCATCTCGTGTGGAGGGCTCCCCTTGTAGGCGTTGTGACAGGGTGCTGCATCCAGACCCTACAAGGTGTGGATGGTCAGGGCGGAATCCCGTCTATTGTGTTTGATAAGGGCGGCTGTCAGTACGGTCTGTCGGAATGCCTTCCTTGAGCTGACAGGGCGGCGTGTGCAGTGGAAGTCTGACGAAGTACTCCTGAAGGCGGTGGACATGAGCGTGGTTTCCCAGGCAGTAGTGAGATGTGGGCACTCCACAGGTAGTTCTAAGGGGAGTGCAACCTTGGCAGCTCGTCTTGGCTACTGGGGATGAACAAGGTTGCGGCGGACGGTTTGAGGGAGCAGAGGGAGAGTTGCGCTAGTGCTGGGTGCTGGCCTAGAGTTCTGCTCACCTACATGGCACTGGCCCATGGGTTTGAATAGGCTATAGCCTGAGGCTATTTGCAGCGTGGTGCCCACATGGACCTATAAGCCTGGCGATTGCCTTCGTTACACAAGCCTAGGGCCTATCAAGGTGGTCTCTATCACTTATCTCATGAGATTTCAGACACTGGTGCACTGGGCAGTGCCCACCGGCCCATCGAGCCAACAGCAGAATAAGCACATACAAAACTGGGCTGAGCACCGCCAGGAAGGTTGGGTTTTATTGAAAAACTCAAAAGCGCCCGCAAGGTGCAGGTATATAAGTTTTGCCACAAATGTTTGGTAAGCTTACGCTCCCCACACAATCTCACAGAAAACAAAGTACAGCGGGGAACTCTCAAAAGGGAAATGGGCATCAGTTGGATTTGTTTGTCAGTGGTTTCTGCTGATGTAATAGCCAAGATGCTGGAGTGCAAACACCTGCACACTGGAAACACCTATGCTGGTGTGATTGCTGACAAACACTCAACAACTTCTGCGAGCCGGGGGAACGATAATGCAGACTCACATGCAGCAAGGACACACTTGTAGCAACTGAAAAGGTGATGTTCAGGATCTGCTTGTGGACTTTGACAACCCAAGAGAAGCAACACAATGATACTGCAAAAAGCAGCATGGAACATGACGCCAACCATGAAGGCGTTGAGTACCCAAAGAATGCAGCAGGGAAATGTTAGCACTACATAAATCATCAGTGTTTTCTTAATGATTGGTCCGGTCAAGGCTCACAGACAGGCCTAGCAGTCAGTCAACGACTTCACCTCGCCTATCTCCCCACTACACAGTACTGCAGAATGGAGCGTGCCCAGGCACAGGCATTGCTAGCCCCCACGCCAGGTAGACCTAGGCTGAAGCCTGCACGGCCAGGCCTTGTCTTCCGCTTGCTACCCCGACCCACCGCCGCTGAGGCAGCCTCTTTCAAAAATAGGTCATGCAGGCCTGGGGCAGCAGGGACCAGCCAAAGGCAGGCTGCTGGCCTTGACTGGCACATGTGGCTGCAGGAACTGAAGGCTGGCCCGGCCATGCAGGGCCTTGCCCCTGGCCTGGGTACAGCTGAAGCACACGCTGCTGCTCGAGCCACAGCGGCGGAGGCAGAGGCGTTGACGGGGCCCAGCAGCTGCTCTGGAATGGGCTGGTTACAAGGTCCTCAGCCATGCCTGGCAAGGCCACCTGCCAGCAGCAAGCCACGGGCTTGAACTGCACGCCCAACAGGCCTGCCTGCTGCCGTGGCATGCCGCTGACTCCAGGCAGGCTCCCGCCTTGCTGCCCCTGCTGCTGCTGCTGCCGGCAGAATACCTGTGTGCCTTGGGACCGCTCCAGCCCGGCCTGTTGCGCAGGCGCCGCCATGCCCACCTCTGCCCCGCCCGCAGCGCCTGCCCGCACCAGCGGCAACTGCATGGGTGAGGGGGCCTCAGATGGGGCCAGGCGGCTGGCGGCCGCGAGGGCGGCGGCACAGCTGCTGGGACGCCCGCCCTTGCCCCGCAACGCCAGGTCCTCCTCTGAACTCTGCTGCAGGAAGAGTTGGAGGGAGCCCAGCGCCTCCTCGAGGGTCGGCGAGTGCTCGCCCAATGCCCTGGCCGAAGTCGGGAGAGATGGGGGCCCGAGCTGCATGCCACAGACCACGGGATGCATGGGGTCAGTCTTGTGGGGTCTATCGTTCTGATTTTGGGAAAGAGGAGGAGGGTGTGGGACACTTGTGCCGTGGTTGTATGTTACGGTAGGCCTGCCTTCCTGGCTGGCTTAGACGAGCGGTGACAACACACCCATAACTGCATGTCCGAGCACCCCACCCATATAACACAAACACATCTTGATATCCCAGCAGGCAGCTGCTGCGCCACTCACTGGACAGTGCATACCAGAGCCCTGGGGGGTGGGGTGGGGAGGGCAGCAAAGCTCCGCTATGCAATATGGCACCCAAGACCGCACCTGGTACTTGGGCGTTGGCGGTGCCTCCAGCAGCCCTGGGAGCCACCTCAGCATCTCCTCAAAGTCGACAGAATCCATGACATCCATGCCAAGCCCCTCTGCTGCTGCTGGTGGTGCTGCTGCTGCTGCTGCAGGTGCTGCGGCCTGGGCTGGGAGCGTCGGCTCCGTTGGCGAATGGTGTGACACCCCAGGAGACGCAGCCTGGACACCGGCCGGCGGCGTGGGCAGGTCTTGGTCTGCTGGCTGGCTAGCAGCCCGGCTGCAGGTGCTGATGCCGGCAAGGGCAAGGGTGGTGCTGGCAACGGTGTGGCTCCCGCTGCTGCCGGGCCGCGGCTGGGGCCACGCAGACATGGTACTTGGCTGCTGCACCAGCTGCTGCTGCAGCAGCGGCTCTCCCTGCAGGAGCAGCAGGCCCTCCTGCAGCGGCAGGGGATCCTCATGCTGCTCACAGAACCCTGAGGTGGAGGGCTCCCCGATAGATACGCCCAGGCTTGGGTCCCGCCTGGCAGAGCGGCTGGGCGCCGCCCCCCTCCTGCTGCGCTTCCCCAGCAGGCTGCAACCAGCTGCCTGCCTGCTAGCAGAGGGCACCAGGCCTTCCCGCGGCTCCCCGCTGCCGCTGCCGCTGCAGTGGTGCTCGCCACCGTGCTGAGGCACTGCTGCGCCCGTACCAAGGGCCCGGGCCAGGCGCCTCCGCGCATTGTGCGCTGAGAGGGTTTTCCTGCAGCTCCTCCTGAAACAGAAGCAGGGGAGGGTGTGTTTGAGGTCCAGTCCAAGAACAAGCTGCTAGCCCACAGTATGAACTTTCAGCGGAGGGCTGGCCGGCAAGCGGAGGTATACAGGAGGCTTGCACGGCACCCACGCAGTCTCCAGCCCCGCTTTTTACAAGCACGGGTATCACTGTGGGTTTCAGACTACTCACTTGTTGTCATCAAACTCTACCAGGTCGTGAAACCGCCTGCAAGAGCCCCGAGCAGCCAAGTCCTGTCAGCTATTGGTTGGAAGCTTCCCTCCAGAATGCACCAGGGGTGTTGAGGTGGAGGAGAGCACGCTTAGCAGAAGACGCCGCCACTGTGGTAGCCTTTGCCACACTGTACGCTGGACGGCAGCACATGGCAGGTGGCCCACAGGCGGCCACAGCAGCGCAGCATGCGCAGGTGTCACCTGCAGAGGTGGCAGAACCTGACGAGCTGTCCTCCGCACCAAACAGCGCTCTCCCTCGAGCAGCGCACGCACACTTTCGCCCGCTGCACGTGCACATTCAGTGAACCGTGTTGGGCAGCCTTTGGGAGTCAAGTGCCGCGGCATGCCATTCTGCGTGCGGCCAGGCTTTGGCAGGGGTCCACGCGTCTAGGCTGGTAGTTTAGGCTCACCGACGATCGATCCTTAGCCGCTAGTAAGGGTGCACGGTATGAACACGCCAGCCCAAATGTGCTGGCTGCGGCTGCCGTGTCCAGGCAGGGCTCACCTGATAGAATACCTTGTCTGGTAGGGTTTTGTTACAGCGATCGACTATGCAGGAGTTTGGCTTCAGCTGTCCCTTTCTGGGCTTCATCTCGCAGGTGCCCATCACGTTGCGTTGTATGTAGTTTCAGGATGAGGTCATCTAGATAAGTCGATGTAAAGTGGAATGAACATGCTCGCCCGTTCCAAGGATTGTGACTAGTACTACCGGGCACGCTCGCTGGACGTCAGCATCCGTACACCTTTACCCACGACCCTACCATACACGCTGGCCCACGCTGGCCGCGAGCCATACAGGCTCTTTCAAACGTGGCGACAGCGACCAGAGAGCACTAAGTTTTCTGAGCGCCGGTCTTAATTTTTGGTTTAGTCCATACCCTGATCAGTTTGGTCAACGGTGGTGGCCTTCCGGCGTGTGCATGTAGAGGAGGCTTGCTTGTTACGTCCTGGCTCTGAATTGGCGTCGCTGTGGCCCTTCACAGCAGGAAAGTTGTCGGGTTGTGGTAGCTATTGAGATTTGAGGTGTCAAACAAGGGGACCTGCGGGTGTATTCACAGCCCACCGTATGCCCCTTCCCTTCTCTGTGTGGCCAGCACCGGGAGCAACCACTTAACACCACCTGCTGCAGGTCAATCTCTGACCGTCCACTGCTGCTCGGCCACCTGTACTGATTCTAAGCGGTTGCGGGTTTCAGTAGTAACTTGGAACACTGCTCAAGGCACAATGCCGCCTTGCCAGGCAAACCCTTGAGTGAGCCAGTCCCACACGCAGCAACAGGGTCTGGCCTGACAAAAGCAACATCGCCTTGGCTGAGGTGTGTTCCTACCTTGTGTACGACTATCGAGAGCAGGCGCTGAAGCTCCACATGCGATGACGGGACAGTGCCACACAGATGAAGGATCACCGCCATATGCCATGCCTTGGTGTGGCCCAGAGGTTCAGCGGTTTGGCCTATGCCACACCTGTCTCAGGATGGGAGACATGGCACAAGCAGTCCATCTCGTATGACATAGTAGAGCCCGCTGCTCCTAGCTGCTCAGCCCTTAGCTGGCCAGAGGGAAGATGTAGGCAGGAGCAACGCCCCTGACGCCTGGGATGTCCACTTGGAACAGGCCGCCATGGTGGGGCGAGGCGCCCTCCCCCGACTCCACCCGCGTCGTCACATACAAGTGTTGCAGCTCTGCAAAAGGTGGGGAGGGCACGGCACGCAGGGCTTTGTGGGAGTCAGGGAAGTGGCTGGTGGATGCAGGGATGGGCACTAGCACGGAGGGGCCCCTGCTCTTGGCGTTCGATCGAGCACAACGTTCTCGCAGGGACAATAGTCTCCTTGGTGACTGAATGCGCACCCACTGACTCCCCCGCGAGGGATGGCATGGCAGCAGAACGCAGTTTGCATGCAAAGGGCACTGGCGCCCCCTCCCTCGCACAATCGCTTGTGTGGGGAGGCATGCAGGTGACACCAGGTGACCAGTCCCGGGCCTCGGACACAACCACTTGCAGGCAGACCTCATCCAGTCTGTTCCAAGAGCGCACCGCCCCCTGGTATTGCCAGTACAAGTCTCCAAACAAAATGAGTGCCGGCCCACAAGAGCGCCAGGTGTGGGTCGCAACCACTCCTTGACGAGCACTATGGCGATTTACCACAATCTCGCACCCGCACCTGGGCCCCCGAATGTGCAGGCGGTGGGGCGTTGGACAGGCAGCCTCACCCGCCGCAGCTCCTCCCCTGCAGGACATAGTCACACTGTCTGACTCATAATGGGTATTATCAATGATGGCTGAATAGTTGCACCTGCCCAGTACCGCCCAAGGGGGGTAGGTGCCTGGGCGGCATAGGGTACTGCTCCAGCAGGCCATCACCAATATGAGCAATCAGACATGAGACAACTTGAGTATCCACATAACTGGCAGAAACAGAGGATCCATGGTCTCCTCTGCCTTGTGCGACACATTCACAGGTGGCCTCCCTCTGCCATGCTGTTGACGCTGGCACCCACACTGCCACGTCCCATGCCCACACCCCATCCTGGGATGCAACTGTACCGCGGTCAGGAGTGATGGGCACCCACAGCAGCAATTGCAGCAGTAGCGGTGCTCCACCCATCCCTACCGGCGAGCCATGCACGCTACGCACGCTACGCATGCTGTGCATGCTGCCCATCCCTTGGCCCACCCACCTGTCTCTGCGCTGTAGCACACCACGCAGCCGCTCTCCCCCAGCGCCACCCACAGGTTGCCGTCGGTGTCAATGGTCATGCCGTCGGGCACCGTCGCGTGGCCGCTGTTCACGGTGACCAGCGTGCGGCCCTGCAGCTTGCCGTCGGGGCCTCGAACAGGCAGCCCCTGCAGGCAGGCAGGCGACACACACTCACACACACACATGTGCCGGGCGGGATAGGGTGTGTGGCTCTCTGAGGTCTGCAGCTTCAAGTCTTACCTGACCAGGCGGGTAGGGGTGGGGTGGGGGTGTCGGGGGATGCTGTGCCTGCTGAGCCTAGGCATAAGGGTTGGATGTCATCGGCCACCCCTCGCAAACTTCCCCAAGCTTCCCCATGGTGAGGGAGCAACCAAGGGGTGGATCAACACCTCCTGGCTCCTGGGGTTGCCAAACCGAGCAGGTGCCAAGCCCGGGGCAATCTGTCAACTGTGCGCGCGTAATGCATAGCTATAGGGACCCTAAGATGAGATCAACGGCACTTGGGAAACTAACACCCCATACACACGACCCCCTGCATTACACCCTACCCTGCCTCAAGGTGCACTCTGTCCCTCTCGCTGCCCACACAATGGTGCCGACAGTCCCCCACTGTCATCAGGCCGTGGTGGTACTTGTCATATTTATGCTGGGATCATGTATATTCTTAGGTCCTATTAAAAGATGTATAATTGCTCAGTGGCTTGCCTGCCCATCAGCCTTGTAAGCCACCACCGTCTCCGCGCCAGAGTCAATGTAGTAAATAATCCCTGCAATTAGTAAGGCATTGCTTGGTTAGGGCTGCAGGCAGCAACTGGGCGCTGACCTTCCTGCCTGTCTCCCCACAACCGACGCCATGCCCAGCTGCCCTTGCAGGCAGCGCATGGGGACCACATGCAGCAGCACCTATGTGTGCAGCATGCCAGCACGGCTGCATGCAACATGAAGCAGATTCTTTGTCACCAAGGTCTCACCCTTGCCCTCATCCCATGCAATGCCGTTTGGTAGGTGCACCTCGGAGGGCCCCATCACCTCCACGAGCTCACTGCACAGCCAGCAGACTGTTCTGTCGGCTCTTGAGGCTGCTTTGGTGAAGCATAGGAGCTTTCCAAAGGCCTTGTCAGGCCAGACACCCCCCAACACACACACCCACACCACCACCACAAGCGGTGGCCTGTGCGAAACCAGGAATCAGTGATATATTCAATCAATAACACTTCCATCAGCGGAACCTGTAGAAGCGCTGCTTGCGGCAAGAAAATCACGTCCCAAGCTGTAGCCGGAGAAGGCGTAGCGTGCGCAGCGCCACACTGCGTCCAACCCGGTTCCGGCAGTGTGCCTACCCTGGCTTACCCAAGCTTCGTCAAGCCAGCCAGGCGGCCAGCTTGGGAGTTCCCCACCTGCTACCGGGATCCAGGCGGTACAGCCTCCCAGCCTTGCCGTCCCGCCACTTAGAGTGCATGCGCCCCACCACCAGGACTCCTTGAGGCGACACCTTGCCGTCATTGAAGCGCATGTCCTCTGCAAGATACTCAGGTCCGTCATCAAAAAGTCATGCAGCCACCTGGGTATGTCCAGCGGCATGGCGTGATCAGGGTCACGCATGACTACTGCGCTGGAGATAGAGTCGCTGGAATCAGCTGATTGCTTCCATTGATTGCAGCTACGGAGGTGCGAGTGCAGTGGCCATTGGGGCGCCCCGCGGGCGGTGGCGGCGGAGGGGGGGGGGGGGGGCGGCGGAGGGGAGGAGGTACATATATTTGGTCCATTGGCTGCCCTCAACTTGTATAGGTGCCCCTCATCTACAAAGTGCAAAGTCACCACTGCTGCAGCTGTCACGCTGTTTTGACAGAGGGCGCTAGGGACAGCTCGCACCGTTCCCGGGACCCACTCACATGCGTTGCCCACCCAACAACACACCCCAAACCGCATCCACAGCGCCCTCCCTGCCCACTTGCCTACTCCATGGTCTTCCGGGGTGGTCGCCAGCACCTGCCCAGTGGGCTGACCCTTGGCAACATCCACCTCCACAATGTCCCTGCTGAGGGCTGCGAGCAGGATTTTGGGGTCGCTGGTGGGAACTGTCGGCAGGGGGACGGGCAGCAAGCGGCAGTTAGAGAAACAGGGGAACTGGGCAACAGTTGTGGTTGGCTGGCGCTGAGGGGCTGGAGTGGGGAGAAAATGTACAGTGGAATGGAGGGCACCAGGCTGTGCACTGCTATAACTACCTCAGGACCAGCAGAGTGGGTAAAGCTGCAGCTAGCGGCGCTTGCACCAAAAATGGAGGGATGGCCGCTGCTACAAGGACTTGATGCACATGAGGCGCTCCGTCACCAGCATGAGCAACACGCGACAGGAGACCCCAACACCAACAATTAGAGGACGCACAGCCTACCCCAAAGGTGCCTCGTTTTACAGTTCAAGGAAGGTAGCGGCTTTTTTAGCCCCATCACTGGGCAAAACGTCCTGTCTCATGGCCCCGCTCCTCCCACCTATGGTAGCCACATGTTCGGACATGACGATCTTCTGGTGAGTGCCATCCTCCGGCCGGAAGGCGTGGATCGTGTTCTCGTTGATGTCCTGCAGACGCCGGAAGGGAGTTGTCGATTCCACCTTGATGCTGAGCCACATGTAAAGCTGGCACAGAAAAGTTCTGAGCTGTGCGCAGCCTGTCGCCCTCCTGACGCACCACGAAATAAACAGTGCCAGTCCTGTCGTCCCAAACTGGGCTCTCCCCCAGGTTGCACTTGGCGTCCAGTGCCAGTGTGCAAGTTGGCTCGCCAGCCATGATTCGCACCTAGTGATCAGGAAGTGAATAACTAGCACAGCAGAACGGATGTAAATCGATTGTGCACGTCCGATTGGAGAAAGTTGCACTTGATGCAACGGGAACCGCGCCTTGCCCATGGCGCGCTTAGAAGCTCAGGTTAGTAAGGAAGCCAGGGAAAGCATAAGCGGGCAGTTGCTCGCTCTCCTCGCTTGGAAGCTTCACAGCCATGGTGGAAAGGTCTAGCTATGACTCTCTCGGTGATCACCCCCAGTTGCACTCGCCCCCCGCATCTCTGTCCCCACCTTTCCCAAGCGAGTACGAGCTGCACCAAAGGGACAGCCCGTGGCGCAAGTTCAAGCGGTGGTGGCAGCAGAACGTGAAGATGCCCCGGCTGCTGGGGCAGGAGCAGCAGGAAGTGTCCACCCCGCCCAGCGGCTACCTTACACTTATACCCCTGTCAGGTAAGCAGCTTGAAGTGTGTTTTTGAGGATACAATAACAGACAAAGGTTCAATTTCGGCTTTTTTGATGGTGCCTTGGCTCTTGAGCTGGTGGCACACGACATGAGCGAGCGGCCGCCGGGGCTGATACCACCCACCTGTGTTTGCCCCTCGCCCCTCCAGCCCCCTTGCCTCCCTGGCCGTGCAGACTCCCGCCTCCAACCACGCAGCACGCGCTTCTCGGCACTCTTCTTGCTAGCGTTTGCGCTGGCAGTGGCAGGCTCGGTCTTCCTCCTGGTGAGCTGGCCGGCCAGCCTCTATTTAGTCAGGGTGGCTGGTCGTGCGAACAGAGTTAAAAGGCGAACTGGTGGCAGGGGCAATGCAGTTCAAGCCTCTATTACCCGTCCACCAAGCAGCTTCGGAAAGCAGGGCTGGCTGTCGTAACATCATGGAGCAGCATCATGCCATGGGTGGGCACAAGTTATCCCCCTATCTGTTGGCAACCCCACTGCATTCCTGCCTTATTTGCATGTATTCCCTGGTCACGTTCATGGTGGCGTGGCAGCCTCCTCCCCTGGGTTACCACGACCTGGTGGAGCGGGCTCGAGGCCGGGTGGGTCCCAGTCGTGGAGGGTGCAGGCGAGCAGGGTCATTGGAGGCCCTTGTGACGTCACTTTGCGGCGCCACGATGCCTTGCAGGTGCCGCGGTGGGTGTCGGTGGGCGAGGTGTCTGTGCACGCCGACCGCATGAGCTGGAACGTCACCAAGTCCACCTACCAGCTCAAGCTGCGGGTGCACATACCCTGCTACAACCCCAACTTCTTCAGGGCAAGTCTCTCGTCACAGATGGGCTTGTGGTGTGTCTGTGGAGGTGGCCGTGTATTTTAGTGCAGGTGTTGCTGGGGGGTGCTCTTGCAGCAACCGCAGGACTGTGTGCACTTGGATGCTGCTGCTGCCATCCCTTCTCCTGGGCATTGCGCCAAAAGTGCTAGGGAATGATACAAGCAAGGGTCTGCGAGACCGCAAGGGTTGTTTTGTAGGACATTGGACGGCCACATGCCACCTGCAGTGATGAGGCTGCCAGCGTCGGTTGCAGGCATGGATCGGGGGCGACTTGCAAGTACTCTTCTACAGCACGGAGGCAGGGCGGCTGAAGATAAAGCCGATGTCATTGCCGGCCCGCGCCAGCCCCCAGGTGGGTGGGACGTAGCTGGGACGACAGGCTTGTGCAGGCACTGAGGCACATGCGGCAGCGGTGTCCTGCAAGCTGGCCTGAATGAGAACGGGACAGCCGGCAGTGGACTGTGGGAGGCCAGGGAAGCTATGGCATCAGGCTGTCACTGCAAACTCCTCACTGCACATTGCGGCACAGCATGGCAATGCTTGTATACGTGTTGGTGTGTACGTGGGGAGGGTGCCGGCATGGCCTGGGGTGTCCGTGTAGTTTGAAGGGTGGGTGGGGGCCTCTGCAGTGCGGGGTGTGCAGCGTGCGGTAGGCAGTGCAGAGGTAGATGTCATCAGTGCTTAGCAAGCTCTTCCATACAGCGTCTGTACACCGCCTCACACATGCCCTCCGCAAGATGTGTTTAACCAAGGCAAATGCCAGTGAGGAGATCTTGCAACAACCCTTAAGCACTGATTGCCGGCCTGTCCAACCCTGGACTTCCCCATGCTAGCTGCAGGACATCTTTGTGGAGGTGGACGACAACGTTTTGTGCCGGCTGACTACAAGTGTGACTCATCGCCCCCCTAAACCCTAACCCTAAATACCCCCCCCCCTGCTGCCGCAGGACATGTTTGTGGAGGTGGACGCCAGCGACGTGCCGGCCGACTACATCCTGTCCATCCTGACGCAGTGCTCAACCTTCCCCGAGGTCCTCATCTTCTTCCTCAAGGGACGGCTCTCGGTGAGTTGGGCTGCGCTCCCCACACTGGCAGCGGCTTTTGGCAGGTGTAGCCAAGTAGCTTCCCAACCCTGTCCCTGAACCGGACAACCTCCACTCATGAGGAATCTGAGTTGATACCTACTGAGATTGAAGTGGGTGTATCGTCCCAATTCAGCGAGTCAATCTCATTGCAATCTCCCTGCTTTGACAGGAGTCGAAACAAGTGCGTGGAGGGGATCATGGGTTTAGTTTGACCCCACGTCTTGCTTGCTGGTATGCAGGCACAGTACTTCATGCAGCATCAACACCTGTCCACTATCGACACATACTTTCTCATAGACTGTGAGTTGCTTGATGTCGCTGGTATCCTGCCCGCCGCTTGGGCGTGTGTCCTGCAACCCAGCCACCCAGCACTTTTCTTGAACTCTACCTTGCATCTGGGGCCAATGTACCCATATATGCAGAGATTCCCGGCAAGTCACTAACGGTCTGCCGGCAAGTTCCTCTGTACCTGCTGACCAGCATTGCTCACGCGATGCGGGCCGCAGGTCACTGCATACCCTCCCCTGCTGCCTGTCACACCTGGAACCCTGGCACGTATGCAGGCAAGAAGAACACACAAGTGGGGCAAGGGGCCGAACCAGGAGGCAGCTTGCCCACATTCGGGAGCAACAGCACCAGCCACACAGCCGACAGGCTGGCTTTGGGTGGCAATGCGACATTGGCTAGCGGAGTAGCAGCTGCAGAGCAGGGGCAGGAAGCCAAGGCACTTTTGCCAACTCTGCCTTCTTTGTAGAGGGCCGCTCAACCCCTCTGCTAGCCTCAGGACGCCAGGTGGCCGTGAGGAGGCCTGGTCTGGGGTTCCAGCAGGTGTGACATCGGCTGACGCGACCTAACAGGGATGGGGTTGGCTTTCCAGCGTGGAGCCCAAATAGCAACCAGCAAAGGATATTTGAGACATGTAGTGATATGGGTGTTGGCCGCTCTACACCGTATCCTTCATGTTTCTTTGTTCTCTTTCCTGGGTTTGGGCTTTAGGGGTTGGCAAGGTATCTGGCTGCCTGTGTTCCTTTCTGTTCCGAATGGGTGCTTCTGCGCCCACAGGGTGTAGCTTGCTTGAGCAGCCTGCTTCTTTGAAGACTGCAGTTGTTTTGTTGTTCTGCAGGTTGATAGCTCTGTGTTTGCGTGTGTCACTGGCTTGCCTGCAATCCTCTTTATTGACGCGTGGCCTGCATCGTGCTGGCAGGATGGTTGTACTGCACCATGGGTGTACCATAGGCGCATTGGCATCAAAGGCTTGTGAAACGAAATGCATGCAGACTTAAATGTGTAGCTTGCGCTGTCTTATTGATGACTGCACGGGTGGGCGCTTGCCTGGCGACGCTGAACTTTGCAGTTTCTTGTTTTAGCCGTGTGTGTGTCCTGCATTTCATTGCCTGCCAGTGGTTACAAGCGTCGTAGTTCCCCACTTTTGCTTCTGGCCAGTGATGTGATCCTAGGGCAGAGACGAACCTGAGGGTGCATGTATGAGATGTTGCAGTTGTATAAATACAGAGACCATGTAGTCTGGGCAGGTTTTGCGGGTTCCCAAGATGGTGCTCTCACCAACAGCAATACACATGGCTTCCCACGCATAGCATGGCTGGGGATGCAAAGGCCACGCTGAAGCAACTGAAAGAGACCCAACTAGCTGCCAGCAGTGCTGAAGACATACCACCGCCTTAACTTCATTGTTCTGCGGCACAGTTCCAAGCAATACCTTCCCGTTGGCCAGGCTAAGGCTCGAGCCCTAAACAGTCGCGTCAGCTGCTCAGCCAGGCATATGCCTTAGCCGCAATGTGCCTTCGGGGCTTCCCATAGAACTTGACAGCGACATAGGGTAGCCACCCTAACATCATCCATTTGCCACCCCTACTGATCAGGGCTGAGCCCTTGGAACAGCCCCTTCAACTGCTCTGCCAGCTGCACCTTCGC
Organism: Parachlorella kessleri; assembly: GCA_001598975.1. Lineage (NCBI taxonomy): Eukaryota > Viridiplantae > Chlorophyta > Trebouxiophyceae > Chlorellales > Chlorellaceae > Parachlorella > Parachlorella kessleri. The sequence goes on from BBXU01002977.1 coordinate 21,292, forward strand.
CTCGTCCTGCCCCCAGGGCTTGCCAGCGAGCTCCAGGGTCACATTCCTGGCCTTGGGGTCGGTCAGCGCAGCGCAGCACACAGCGGCCACATCAGCCCGAGAGATGCGCCCGGGAGAACCCTTGTCGCCTTGCTCTGCAGCCGGGCAGGCACACAGACCTAGTAGGGCACAACAAGGGCACCAAATACAAATGCCGGGGCAACTCTCATGCACTATGTATCACTGCGGAGGCTGCATCAAGAAAGGGCATTGCCCTCTCCCTCAGCACCAAACTATGTGGTTTTATGAGCCATTACTACACATGACAACAGGCGTCACGATGCTGCCATCGCCGATCAGACGCGCGCCTCTACGAAGCCTATAATAAGCTGCTGTACAAGATGCCTTTGCTGTCAGGATGTCCACCACTGACTGTTGGCAGAGTCAGACACTAGCAGCTTCATACTGCTAAGACACACTGGGGGCAGAGCAATATGAGAATCTTGGCCAAACTCATGCGAGCTTGCGACTCACCCGCTACCAGCCTGACTTGCCCTGGGGCGTCATTGCTAAGCCCCCCTGGCCGCACGATTGTGTAGGGCACACCGCTTTTGCGAAGGTAATCCTCTCCCTTTAACTTAGCGTCCATCAGACCCCACCTGTACAAGACAGGTAGCAGCAAACCCCAGTGGCATGACATGGGGCCATGTCCTTGTGGCTATGGTTCAAACAGGCAGTGGAGCCTACACCTCACCCCTGCCTCGCAATGCGCCCATCACTCTTCCCTAGCATCCAAGGCTCAACACGCAGGCTGCAATAACCTCATGTGCCCCTACATTGCAGGTAAGCAAGCACAACGCCCATACACCATGCAGGCCTCGGCAGCTATAACTGCACGACGCCACCCCACCTGGGCAACAGCTTGGACCACTTCAAGTACGATGCAATTCTACAGACAGCGCGTAAGTCGCCCCTCACATCATTTACGCGGCTTGTGGGCGTACAGAGCTTGATGCCCACCTTATGTTGTTCAGTAGGATCCGCACAGGGTGGAAGCGGTTCTTGGGTGTGACAAGCGCGGAGGACACAACCACCACCCGCTCCACCCCGCCCAGCTCCTTTGCAGCATCAGCAACGTTCTTGACTCCCTGCGCGGGCGCATGATCAGGCCTTGTGCCAAGCGGCCCATACTCATGTAAGCTCCCTGTACTCCCGCTTGTACATCAACCACAGGCCAGGGCACCAGCTGCACTAATGCACAGACTTGCCCAGCCTCCCCCTTTGCACAGCACCCTGTTCACGACCTGCACCCAGCCACCAGAGCCTAAAAGCACGCCCACGTGTCCGCATACTGTCCACCCATGGCTACATGGCGATAGGACTTGCCTTGAAGTCTACGGAGTCTGCAGACCAGTAGCCCCGCCCAGATGCAGCAAAGACCACGCCCTTGCAGCCGGCCAGGGCGGCTTTCAAGGACTCGGGGTCAGTCACGTCGCCTTTGACCAGCTCTAGCCTTTCTTTGACTGTCACGTCTTTCAGTGTGGAGGTTGCGCCGCTTTGGCCAGCAAAGGTGGCCTCAGCCTTTTGGGGGTCCCTCACCACAGCCCTGTTGCGGTAAGGAAATGGGGTTGGCACACGCCACACTGCTATCTGACCCCTTCCTGTCACGTGCAATGGGGGGTTTGGCACTCGTGTCACGTGCATTCCTAATTAAATGGGTTTGGCACTCAGTAAGAGGGGTTACACACAGATGAACTGTTTGTCAAAATCAAAGAAATAAGTGCTATGCATATATGACTATCAACCTTGCATAGGCGACACATGCTGCCCCCCGCTGGGAGAGACAGGGGCATCCCACAACACTCTTACCGTACGTGAAGTCCCTTCTGCAATAGGGTGTCAACACAGGCTTTGCCAGCGCCTCCGCCAGCACCCACAACCGCAAACTTCTGCTGGGGCATGTCGAAGGTCACACAGCGATAAATCTTATGTCACAAAGGTTTGCTATAAACTGCAAAGAGTGCTATTCTGCCAATTACAGTGGGATGTTCACAGATCAGAGGCGCCGGCAGCTGCTTGCTAGTCCAGACGCTTCCCACTAACGAGAATCTGGCGGACCCGATGCTTGAACGATTTCATGCAACGCAGGAAACCCTGTTAATGTTTGAACGGGGGTCCACCTGTGTTGACCTGTCTCTCCTATCGTCGTACTCACCTTGTCTGCGCTGTCTAAGCTCCCTTGTTGACCACTTCGTCAGGGCATGTCGAGATGGGAGACTTGCGCCAAACCATGACAACGACGACTGGGCGAGCACGGTCGCTCAGGTTTTGTCTTCTGCTCTTGCTGGCAATAACAAGGCTAGCGGCTGCAGAGGACTGTCCTGAGGGCTTGGTTGGTGTAGAGTGCCAGACATGCACTGAAGACGCGGCCTGCGAAGCACTGCTAAATAAAAGAGGTGCGGGGGGAGGGGCGTGGGGGAGAGACTGGCTTGTTTTTTACCAGCGATAACTTGAATGGCAGCACATAGCCGGTCTTATTAAGGCAGCGGGCTGGCCTTCTTGGCTAGCGGGAGAAAAGCATGGGTTGCCTGGTCCCCAACTGGAGGGTGCTTGACATAAGTGCTTGGCTCATGACGCGCCAGAGAGCTGGGGCCCTGCAGGTGCCACTTGCGACGTGGGGTTCTCATTCAACATCACACAGGAGGAAAAGCTGTATGCCTGCAGCACCAAGGTGAGCAGGATGCAGCTGGTGCATCCGCCTTTCACATGTCACGCTCGCCTCCCTGGCTTGCTGGTGTGCCCTATGCTAGCCGAAAGCAAGCTGTCACCTGACAATGCTGCCGTCAGTCGCATAACAAATGGGATAGATATTTATTATCTGCCTTTGGGAGGCCCTGGCTGTCGTGTGACCAGCTCACTCATGCTGTCGTCATGTGGCTCCTTACCTAACCACTCCAGGCTATATCCTTCTAACTTAGGCTGGACTGGCCTTGGTTGGCAGTCACCACAGAAGTTGAAGTGCATCCCTTGCTTTGCAACCAGCTGGGCCGAGTGTTGCAGGGAAAAAGCTCAAGGGGGCCAAGCTGCATCATAGCGAGGCTGGTTCGGCTGGACACCTCGAGGAGTTGTTTTAATGGCCAAAATCGTTCTGTGCCCCGTGCTTCCTGAAGGGGACAGAGCTTGAGGGAGATGTGCTGGACATTAGCCTGCAGTGCAACAAGACGGCCGCCAACTGCTTTCTGGGCTTTGCACTGTCCGAGTGGCCGGACAGGCCCATTGCTTGTGAAGGCAGCAGCTGCAGCTTCGCAGACAGTGAGTCGCGGAGTTTCCCTGGTGCGAGCTCCCTGCTCCGTAGACTGGTTCTAACCTCGGTGCAAGGAGAGGTAGCAGAGGTATACCATGCCTTTCAGTGGTATGTAGTGTGGCTGCCACTGGCTATCTTTATTGCTGGTGCAGGCAGTGCGAACGGAGGGGATGAAGGAGTGTGTTGTTCTAATAGGTCTGGTCGCAGAATGCTCTGGGGCTGGCAACTCTAGCTATGTGGTTCCACCGACTAGGTATGCCTCTAACAAGGCGGCTGAACTTTCTTAGCTGAGAGGGGCAGTCAGCAGCATATACGTCGGGGGCCAGGTTTCAGCCTGGCATCTGCCCTGCTTGCAGCCGAGGTGGCATGCCGGGAAACAACCTGCAACTGCGTGGGGGAGTGCCCCACTGTGATGGGCGTCTCGGTGGGCTACCTCCTCTCCAGTATCAGGCAAGTGACCAAGTGTGTGTTTGGAGGGCAAGGCTGGTGTGCAGGGTGCTTCCACCCACGGTTCAAAGTCGTTCTGGATGCATTTACCTTCTTGCAACCAGCCACGTGGTTTGTCGACAGCCACAGTCTCCACATGTTCTGGGCAAAGAATGGTGCCATTCTGACTGGCACATGCCGGGAGGCTAGCAGACACCAGCACGGTGACTCCACCCATAGCAATTGCGTCGTGTTGCTTGGTGCTGCAGCGGCACGTCCACTCTGGACTGTGATGAGTCAGAGGGCATGTGCCACATCCATGTGGATGGGTTCAGCATGCTGCCACTGTCGGCATACTGCCAGGCTGGCGAGTGCCTGGGCCCTGCCACGGACCAGGGTCCCTTCCTCTCCCCGGTGAGTGCGCTGGGGGGACTGCTTACCCTGCGAGCGAGGTCCCAGGGTCTAGCCGAGTGCAAGAATGCATACTCGTCTCCCCGCCCCAGTGTCCTCAGGCGAGTCAAGGAAGGGGTGCCTTGCGGCTCAAGGTTGCAGCAGCCTGGGTGACCAGCCGATATAGAGGGGCTTGGTTCCTCCTCAGACAAAGCAGGGACCGGTGTGCATGTATTGTGCAAGCGGCCTTGCAAAGTTTGCTGCAGTTGTGCTCAGACCAGCCATTGTGGCGGACTGAACATGGGAGCAGAGTGTGGCACATCCGGAGCGCATTGCAAAACAGAGCAATATGATCTTGGCTATCTGCCTTACATTGCTGCAGCCTCCTTCCCCACCACCCCCAAGCCCCCCCTTGCCACCCCCGCCTAGTCCCCCGTCACCACCACCTCCAAATCCTCCCTCCCCACCCCCGCCTAGCCCCCCGTCACCACCACCTCCAAATCCTCCCTCCCCACCCCCACCTACCCCCCCGTCACCACCCCCACCAAGGCCTTCCTCTCCCCCTCCACCGAGGCCCCCCTCGCCTCCGCCGCCAAGCCCGCCCCCATGTGAGTCATTGCAATCAGGCAAGCTCCCTGCCCGCTTTTGGGAGTCGCCCAGCCCTTTTCCTGGCCTTGCATTCTGAAGGTTGTTACCTGAGCATTCGGCTGAGCTGGCCAGGACTGCGCACCTGCTGTGTGGATAAGGGCATTCGGGAGAGCACGCCTGCACGTGCACACAAACCCATGGGCGCACGTCCCATGCATGCGGTCTGCTCAAACACTTCTTGTGTTGTTTGTGTGCAGCCCCTCCATCACCCCCGCCACCCAGCCCCCCGCCCTGTGAGTGCCCCATGCTTAGGAAGGCTAGCTTCAAGACTGTCCATCAGCCTCTGCTGCTGGGCTGCTGCATGCACGTCTGGGTGGGGCAGTGTCGCCACCAAGCATGCTGCTGGTCAATGCATCATGGTTTCCTCCACAGCAGGCACCTGGTTGTAATCCCTCTCCAATACAGCCCAGCCCTCCTTCTTGTACTGCTATATGTGGCTAGGAGGGAGTCCTGCATGGAGCCATCTGCCTCACGTTCATAAGCTGGCAGCTGCCATCTTTGTCATGCAGCATGTCACCCGTGTGTGTGTCTTGCTGCCACTTGCAGCGCCTCCCTCCCCGCCGCCGCCGTCGGTGTCCCAGTGTCCTATTCAGGGTGCGGGTGTTTCCTATGTCTCCCACTGCTTCTCGCACTCACTGAAGCTGGTACAGACTTTCCCTGCATGCATGCATGCATGCATGCATGCATGTGGGCAGGCCACAACCCTAGCCCGCTGGCCGCTCCCCTAAGAAGTACGCACCCTTCCCTATTGTTGCCAGGGTATCCCTACTGGGGCTGGGACCAGCAGTCCGGCAAGTGCTGCCGGCACCCTAACAACACAGCGTGCGTAGGAGAGTGGATCAATGGCCACCTGACATGGCCTGGCGCTAGCCCCACCCCTGATCAAAGCCCTCCCCCACACAAACAATCCCCAGGTGAGGGCGACGGGTTCTCCTCTGGTTAAAACCTCTCTCAATGGTGTTGACTAACTTTCGGATGTAGGTTTGGGACCGTTCTTGCTTTCCTACTCCAACTTCGCTGCTATTCCCCAGGTTCTGAGGTTTCCTGCTGCCTACCCATGCACTTCGCAATAGCCCCCCCTGCTTCCCTTGGCATGGCAGCTGTGCACGCATGCGTGCCACACCTTCCCCTGATCGCAACTGACGTTCCTTCACTGCTGTGCCCCGCGTGCAGCTGCCCCCCCTCCTACCTTCGCCTCCCCCCCTCCTGCTGTTGCCTCCCCGCCTCCCGCACCCGGCAAGGAGGGTCACTACCCCGGCAACTGCCCCCTGCGCGACTACGGCTACCCCTACTGGGGCTGGGGCCCCAACTCCGGCAAGTGCTGCCGCCAGCCGGACAATGTGGCCTGCACCGGCCAGTGGGTCAACGGGGTGCTGACCATGCCTGGGGGCGGTGGGGAGCAAGGGCTGGCACCACCACCTGCTGGGGAGAACCCCTGGGCAAGTCCACCAACCCCCCTGGTGGCTACCCTGCCTCCACCACCCACCCCTGACTGGGAGGTGGCCAGCCCCCCTCCTCCTGCGGCGGGCCAAGGGCCGGCCGGCTCTCCACCCCCCAGCCACACTCTTGTCAGCCCCCCTCGTCCCGCTGAGGAGCCTGCCAGCCCCCCTCCCCCTGTTGAGCAGATATCCAGCCCTCCACCCCCCACTCAACCGCTTGCCAGCCCTTCACCACCGGTGGAGAAGCCTGCCAACCCCCCGCCTCCCAGGACAGCATTTGCCAGCCCTCCGCCAGTCTCTGAAGAGCTTACTGGCCCCCCGCCTCCCAGCGAAGCTTTTGCCAGCCCACCTCCTCCTGATGGAGAGCTAGCCAGCCCTCCCCCACTTGTCCCCAGTGATGATGGCAGCATCAACTCAGGGCCTGTGACTGAGAGCCCTAAGCCTGAGAGCAGCCCAGCAGCAGCGCCCTCCTCTGCTGAGGATGATGGGGGCTTCACTTCCGGGCCCCCCGGATACAGTCCCGCGCCAGCACCCTCCCCAGCTGGTGATGGCTTCACTTCCGATCCGCCTACCAGCCCAAGTCCAACCAATCACAGCCCAGCACCAGCCCCGTCCCCGGCTGACGGCGGCTTTACCTCAGGATCAACTCACAGCCCAGCGCCAGCACCCTCCCCAGCTGAGGATGGCTTCACTACTGTACCGTCTACCAGCCCAAGTCCAGGCAACCACAGCCCAGTGCCAGCACCCTCCCCGGCTGACGATGGCTTTACTTCTGGGCCGGGCACCAGCCCAAGTCCAGGCAACCACAGCCCAGCGGCAGCACCCTCCCCGGCTAACGACGGCTTCACCACAAGACCCACTCAAAGTCCAGCGCCAGCACCCTCCCCGGCTGACGGAAGCTTCACCTCAGAACCTATTCAGAGCCCAGCGCCAGCAGCCTCCCCGGCTGACGACGGGTTTACTTCTGGCCCGTCCACCAGCCCAGGTCCAGCCAACCACAGCCCAACACCAGCACCCTCCCCTGCTGATGGCGGCTTCACTTCTGGTCCGTCTACCAGCCCAGCGCCAGCACCCTCCCCGCTAACAGCGGCTTTACTTCTGGGCCGGGCACCAGCCCAAGTCCACCTAACCACAGCTCAGCGCCAGCACCCTCTCCTGCTGATGGGGATGGCGGCTTCACTTCTGGGCCTATCAGTGACAACCCCACACCCGCAAGCAGCCCATCACCAGCTAACCACAGCTCGGCCCCTGCACCAGGGCCCTCCCCTGCCGAGGGGGATGGTGGCTTCACCTCTAAGCCTTCCGCCAGCCCCTCTCCCTCCACCCCCCAGCCAGCCTCTGCCCCGTCCCCAGCCCCTGCTGATGATAGCATAGTCTCTAGCCCTGACCCCAGCCCGGAGCCGCAGCCTGGTAACAGCACTGATGACATCACACCAGAGCCTGACAGTAACAGCCCAACAGCAGCTCCTGCTGCCTCCCCTGCTGGGCCTAACAATGATGACAGAGGGGACGAGCTGGCGCCTGCGCCGGCGCCCGCTGGCAGCAACTACACTGAAGATGGCGAGGCAGCAGAGGCGCCGGCGCCTTGGCCCAGCTCTGATGATGCTGAGGAAGGTTTGGAAGGTAAGCAACATGGCCGGCATGGGATTTTGCATACCTGGAGTGTTTCAGTTGGACTTCCAGCAGCGTCAGCTCCAGTAGTGTTAAGGGGTGTGACGTGGCAAGGCTGGCGTGCTCGTGCTTGCTGTCATCCTTTCGTGCGGATGGAGGTGGTCAAATAGTCAAGCCCTGTAAAACAATATTATTCCATACTTGGGCATGACCAACCCTTACCCCTGCCTTTTTCTGCCTAACTTTACGTTTGGGGGTCGCCACAACATTGCAGGTGATGGTCAGGACGCCCCAGCCCCAGCACCGGGTGGGGAGCTACCCCTAGCACCTGCCCCCGCACCCTCAAGCAACGATGGAATCACTGTAGGGGCCGCCTCCAAGTCTCCCCCTGACGACACCTCGATCAGTGGCACGTTCCCTGGGATCCCAGGGGGCTTGTCCTCATGAGGAGGCGTACAAAGAGAACCCCAGGGGTGGCTGGCCTGCTAGATTGGCAGGGTTTGAGACAGAGCTTTGCAGACCGGCCGAGGTGCCTCCTGACTGTTCCAAGGGTTTCCGACCGACAATAATAGCAACAACATGACAGAGCACATGGAAGCTGATATGACTGATATGTGCCGTAGGTTCAGCCTCTCGTAACAGCAGGTGTATTGGCACGTCACAGTTGCAGGCTTCCAGGCAGAGACGGGACTGCTCTTCGCATCCTCTCGACTGTCCTTGTGCTGGTGCAGGGGCAGGGATGCGCTAGGGTAGGCAACATGTATATAGCAGGGTTGCAGCAGGTGCAAAGTATCAGTTAGGAGCGCAGTGTAGTCTTACAATAGCGTAATAGGCCTCTCTACTTTAGGTTGCTTTCCGTGCTCTTCCCTCCGGCACACCCTCTTTGATTCTTCTCAGTCTTGTTGCAAGACTAAGGGGAACATGGGTGCACCCCGCCCCATGTCCGCCTGCAAGGCTCGTACACAGTGTTGGGTTTCGGCTCGTTCTTAATACCGTAGCAATATGTGAGGTCACTTGAGAGAAACGCTGATGGCTTTCTTCCAAGGGCGCAAAGGTTACTATATCATGACTCACTCCCTCTCCAAGGGGGGCAAAAGCAGGACGTCCCCCCTAGGCATATACCTACTTGCTCGATCTGCCACGGTTTGAAACAAAAGACAGCATGCAGCTTGGCGTTGGCCGCCTGGCTGGCGTCGTTCTTTTGGCGGCGACTTACGGCGCGGTTGCTGGGGCCCTGGACAGACGGGTGGTGTACATGTGAGCAACTTACGTCGTTCCCTATTGCTCTCCAAGGTTGATGCCCACCCCTTGGCTTGGTGGAAGCGCCCTGGGGTTGTTGTGCACCTAGTCAGGCTGGCGTGTAACACTTTTCGCACCCCCTGCCTGCAGAACGAACTGGGCGCAAGTAAGCTTATATGTAACAATAACCTACGGCTGCATGGGTCCCTCCTGGATGTCGTACTAAGGGGTTGACATGCCGCAAGGGGATCCATGATCTTGCCGGCAGCCCCCGAAGTCGGACCCAGAGTGCACTTAGGCTCTCTTGAAAGCTGCCAATCACTTGTACTTATGCTAACGTGGTATGATGGGCGCCTGCGACCTGAGTGGCGGCTGGCTCGCTGGGCGTCGCTGTATGTTTGGCTCCTAATGGGAGAGCTGGCTAGCCTAGGCTGAGTGAGCTTGCTCGCCTACATTGGTTGGAAAAGACACAGCAGTTATTACCTGCAGTATCGAGATGGGCGATGCAAGTGGATGCCACAAGACTTTGACCCATCACTGGCTACCCACGTCAACTTTGCGTAAGTCTTGCATCGGTTTAGAACATCTTAGCAAAATCAGCTGGTGTTATAGGTCAGGTCAGGTGTATATCTCTACCTTGCAGCAGCCCAGCTCCTCAGATATCAGCGAGCGGCACATGCGGGCAGTTTGTATGTATGCGCTTGGCCGCCATTATAAACCGTGTTCCTGTCATACTGTGATGCAGGTTTGCTTTCCTCAACCCAGGCACGTCCTGTGCAGCTCTATTGGGGGCCGGCATTGTGTCTGCTAGGGGTACTCTGACTGCTCCCGGCATTGACTGTACTGGCGCTCTTGGCGGATGTGTAAACATACTGTGAAAGGTGGAGGCATGAAGCCTTGCTTTACTACGTTGCACTATGCTGGGGCATAAAACGGCATACAGTATGATATCAGTGGACCACCAACCAAGTGAGGAGGGCTGTGTTGAACCGCCGGGACAGATTGCCCAGGTGCTGGAAGCTACTGCCTTGCAGATTTTTCTCCAAAGATCCTGGAATGGAACGACGCTGAGTATGACAACCTTTATGCCCAAACCCAAGCGCTGAAGCAGCGGAACCCCCAACTCAAAACCCTAATCTCGGTAGGGGGCTGGTAAGTATTTCCTGGGCCCTTAGGAAAGGGTCAGGGTTTGCCTCAGGTTGGATTGGGGAAGCAAGCATGCATGGCTCCCTCCCACCTGCCATAGCCTATTAAGCTTTACAGCCTAGCATTCATTACTCAAGCTAAGCCTGGGATGCTCTGCAGGACCATGAACGATGTGGGCCCCTATCAACAACTGTTCAGCCAGACTGTCAGCACGGCAGCCAACCGGCAGAAGTTCATCACCTCTGCCATGGCGTTCTGTGCCAAGTATGGCTTTGACGGGTAAGGCAGGCCGTCGTTAACAGTATCCTGTACTCCGATTTGTCATCCAGCCTGTACCTCACACCAAGCACAGGTGGACTACTGCCTTCAGCAAACCCTTAAAGGTGGCCGGCTAGCCCTGCTAGCCACCGTCCATCCGGAACACCATGTGCCAATTGGTTTAAAGTTGTAGACAGTACCCACGCAAGCAGGAAAGGGGCCCTGCCGCTGACCCAACCAAACCATGTTGCTTCGCCTTGTCTCTGCAGGTTGGACATAGACTGGGAGTATCCAGGCGTGGAGGACCGGGGCGGAAACGCTGCCGACAAGACCAACTTTGGCCTGCTATTCCAGGAGTTTAGGGCGGCAATAGCTGCCTCGGGCAAGCCTTTCCTGCTTACACTGGCAACGGGGGCAGGCCCAACTGGATACTCAGGCAAGTGCTGCCAACCCCCCTGCGCTATGACTGCCAGGCCTGCTTCGTCGGCAGGAACAGAAGGGCTACACAGGCCTGGTCTTACTTGTTGGGCAAGAAGTGGTGGCGGACGCAGTTGGTCAGCCACCGTGTGTCCAGCTCCCTGCTTTCCCTTCTGCTAGGATTGCCGTCAGCAAATTGAGAGCCCAACTAGGCCATGCTCTCTGATTTCCCCATGTGCAGGCCTGGATCTGCCCACCATTGCGGCCAATGCCGACTTCATCAATGTCATGACGTACGACTATCACGGTGCCTGGGAACAGATCACCAACTATCACACCCCATGGGAAGATCCCCAGGTGCGGGAGCACATATGACACATTGGCTGGTGTGTGTGGATGTGGGTGTGGGGGGGGGCGGGGGGGCAATGCACACCTTCTCTCTCTCCTCCAGCAGGCAGAACCTAGCAGCCCTGCTTGGGGTGAGAGGCTTTGCAGACGTGCAGCTGTCGTGGCCGTGGAGGTATATCCAAACAAGCCTCTACAACATACCGAGCCGGCCCATGTCTGGCCCCATGCCGATGGAAAGAGCCCCAGGGTGTCGCTTGGGAGAGAGCCAGCCCTCCCCTGCTTGTGTGCAGACTGGCTTGGGCATCACAGGAACGTTGGCATACTACATGAGCGCGGGTGCCCCCGCGGCAAAGCTGGTTCTAGGGCTGGGGCTGTACGGGCGCTCCTGGACGCTCAACGACGCCAACAGCAACGGTGTTGGCGCCGCGGCCTTCAGCCCTGGAGACGGTGGATGGTGCACTGGTAAGAGCTTGAGCATGGGGCTGTCTGTTGCGAGCTCTACCCAATGCCTATGGCTTAATCATCATGCCAAACAAGACTCTCCAGGTCACCTACATGCTCCATGTGCAAACACACGCGCCCTGCAGCCAAGCCATCATGCATATAGCATGTACTCGAACCACCATGCATGCACTGTATGCATATTAGCTGCGGGATGGCCCAGGGGTTTCGGTGTACAGCATCTGTTGGCGTGCATGCAATGCTGTTAGCCCTCCATGAAGCTGTGGTTCTCCAGACCTTGAAAAGCGACAAATGCTGCTCGGGTCATGTCTCCTTGCACATGCGCTGCTTCTGTTGGGGGTGGTAGGAGGGAGGGTGGCAAGCATTTCCTACAGTTACTAAAACCCAACCTTTCTTTGCGTGCGCATCAGGCGAGTCTGGCTTCATATCATGGCGGGAGATCAAAGAGATGATTGCAGCTGGAGCCAAGGTTACAGTAGACACCACGGCCAAGGCGGCATACCTTGTGAAGGGAGCTCAGTGGATTGGCCACGACAACCCTGACACGCTGCGCATGAAGATCGATGCAGCAAAGAGCATGGGCTTGGGAGGCGTGATGGTGAGTCACAGTAAGTCACTGGAGCAGCATGAAGAGCGTGCTCACAGCGGCTATGCTGGTAGCTGTTGCCTTGCAGGCATAAGTATCTGACTCAGTACAGACCTGGCCGCATGCATCTGCACGACCGGCCTCCCCAATCAGGGCTGGTTGCCTTTGTGTCATGTAAATGCTGTGTCGCCACAGCCGCCTGACTGCATGGTGCCGCCTGCCGGCACTGGCCTTGCAACCTGCTGTCTTGCAAAGCCCATGCAGGCTTGGGCTGCTGACCTGGACACATCAACCTACGAGCTCCTCCAGGTCATTGCCAGGTAGGCAGGCGATAGTTGCTGACTGGGAGCAAATGCCAGGATTACCAGCACACGACTCTGCTGTGCCCTCCCCTGCACAGTCAGGGCCCCCCCTGGCTGCCCTACCCAAGCAACACTCCAAGACTCTATAACAGGCAACGCTGAGCCCCACACTGCCCCCCAGCTAACCTGGGCCCCTGGGCTGTGCAGCGCGGTAGCGGGATCGCCGACGCCCCAGTTGAGCCCTTCCCCCTCTCCGTCCCCGTCCCCCTCGCCCTCCCCCAGGTGAGCCAGCTGCCAGCCGAACTGGGGAGCAGGTTGCGGTAGAGGAGTGCTCTTTGCTGACCCAGGGTGAGGAATGTATTGCATGGAACAGGAGAGACCTGAAACCCTGGTGATTTATAACAACTTGCACCTACCTCATGCCCTGCCCTCAGTTGGTAGCTTACGGCACTGCTGACATGTGTATCTGCAACGCCTTGCCTCTCCTTGCAGCCCATCTCCATCCCCCAGCCCGTCACCTTCGCCCAGCCCTAGCCCCTCCCCCTCCCCAGCCAGCCCCAGCCCCAGCCCCAGCCCCAGCCCCAGCCCCAGCCCCAGCCCCAGCCCCAGCCCCGGCCCAGCAGGTCAGAGCTTCTGCGGGGGCGGCAGCATCAACACCGGCATCTGCAGCAAGAGCTGGAAGTGCTGCTCGTCCCAGGGCTACTGCGGCTCAGGCAAGCACAGACCGGGTTATTGCCTTGCGTAACAGCTCCCTAAGGTTTAAACCCCTGCTCGTGCACGCTCTCAATTGGGGGTACATGTTACAAGAGTCCAGGACATGGGCGGCCTTGCGGCATCCACAGGGGCTATGAGGAAACACAATGCACACTGTCGCCCTAGCTGCGATGGCCCCTCGCCCCCGCCAACGTTAGGCGGGCCTCCCCTGCGCATCTGACCCTCGACCCTCAGTCGCTCCCGCAGGGAGGGGCGCCTGCGGCATC
>BBXU01002978.1:0-13750 GCA_001598975.1 Parachlorella kessleri
CCCCCTCTCCCACCCCCACCCCACCCCCTCCCCTTCCCCGACCCCCTCCACCTCGCCAGCCCCTCAGACCGGCCCCGCCTGCGGTAACGGCCTTGTCAACTCGGGCAGGTGCCCCAACAGCCAGCACTGCTGCTCCAAGTGGGGGTGGTGCGGCACCGCCCTGGCCTGGTGCGGGTGAGTTCCGTTGCTTGCTCTGCCTAGCTAGCGCTAGGCCCGCTAGGGCGCAGGGGATGTTGCTTTGCTGCTGCTCTGCGCTACGCTTGTCAGTCTGCATCGGGAAAGGGCAACACCGCGCCTTCAACAGGATCCCCAGGCATGCCTGGTGCTCCGGGTACTGCTGGTGGTGGTTCTGTAGTGCATGGGGGGAGCTGGTAATTGATTCCCCTTCACCAGCCGAGAACGACGGTCCCAAAGGTGTGGTATGCAGCCTTGCTGTGCCTGTTGGGGTGCACAGACTCCCTACCCCCGGTCCTCACCTGCATTGGAGAACCTTGCTCCCGTCAGATGTGCGCCCCACCGCTAACGGACGATCCCCGTATGTGTCCAGGGCTAACAACTGCATGGGAGGGCCCTGTTCAAGCCAAGCCTACATCCAGGCCCTGATGCCCAGCAACGGTAGTGAGTGGGGTGCTGGGAGGTATGACCAGCTGAGGAGCGCCTTGGGAGCGCCGCAGTCCCAAGCCACCAAGGTTAGCATAGTAAACTAGCCTGGGCTCCTCTAAGTTCCTCACCTCTCAAGTATGGCACATGTACTGTACTTGTTAGCGATCCAACTTGATTTCATGCAGCCAAGCTAGTACAAGGAGCTAAGGCCGGACTTTCTATTGGTGCTTTGTACTTTTCCTAAATGCCCTTGCCTTACTTAGAATTGCGCTAGCCAGACAGAGGAGATGCAATTGTAAATCGGTGCCCGGTTTTCTAGACTCTGTGCTGGATGAGAAAGCAAGTGCTGGGTTGCCCCAAAGCGTGGGGAGGCCTGTTGGCTGAAGTGCCCGGTATGCTGCATTGCTTACGAAGTGACTAATTTACCCTGACAGAGTTGAAATGGTATGCATGGTTACAATCTGGTTTTACATATCTTGCGCCGCCCATATCATGCTTATGGCTTATTCACATCTTGCCTTGTGAACAAGCCGACAGCCGCATTGTTTAGCAATCACGCCTTACTGACTGGGCAATAGGGTTTGAGTACAAGTACTGCCCATGCTACAAAGATGGAGGTTTCCCTTCCTTCTAACGTGTACTCCAGAAGTTACATGTGCATGTCAAGTGTTGAGAGGCGGACTGACTTGCAAGCGCCCCCCCCTCCCCCAATTAGTAATGGCATTACAAGAAGGCTGCTAAATTGCAGTAAGGACCACAAGGCTTGTCGGCTTGCTATTGCTGGCAGGTGAGTATTCAAATATGAAGGCAATATTTGACAGAAATGGCTGTAGCAGGCTGAACGGTACCATTGGCGCAGCTCTTGGCCTAATAACCCTGCTATACTGCACCACGACCTTCAACGTGGTGCGTACCTCTGCCAATCAGTGTCTGACTGTTGAACTGCCAGAAGCGATCCGTGCACACTCGGGTAGTAGCACTGGTGCTGCAGATTCTGCCTTCATACTCGTACTCAGTCCACGGCGTGCTGAACCTGGCCGTCCTGTCCTTCAACACGCTCCTTGGACTCTATTGTGAGTGAGACAGCGTAGTAACGTCAGGACACTGAATACCTAGGCGTGCTAGGAGAGATACCGGGGCTGCGCTGCTCGTGCAGTGCGGCTATTGGGCACTATCTGCCTCCACAGGACAAACTTGCCAGGCTGTGTTCTGCGCGCCCTAACCAGCCTGGGTATATCCTGCGCAAAGGAGGGTGACAGCACTGCTGCCGCCTTTGCCAAGCAGCTGGGATGCCTTGCAGGCTACCTAGCCTGTGTTTTGGTGGACCCCGGCCGCGTGCCCCAGGGGTGGCAGCCGGAGCTAGAGCAGCAGCCCACCCAGCCGCAGCTGCTGGAAGTGAAGAGCGATGGCACTCACAGGTGGCTGTGCGGGCTGGTGGGAGGGTTTGTCTGGCCGCAGGAGGGGCCTTGTGGGAGGCAGGATCTTGTCATACACCAGCGTAAGCAAGCTGTGGCACACCTGGCTCACCGGCTGGAGTGAAGTTGTCTACAGCCAGTGCAGGACTGATGCAGGGGCACCGACCATCATAAGTAATAAGCCTGTAAGCCTCTTTACCTTACCGCTGGGGGTGATACATTTCGTTATTTAGTGTACATGGGGGTGCAGGTACTGCGCCAAATGCCAGGCCTATAAGCCTCCCCGCGCCCACCACTGCCGGAGGTGTGGGAGGTGTGTGCTGCGCATGGACCATCATTGCATCTGGTGAGTACAGGGCAGGGATGGAGGTGTTCACTTGGGGTTGGCTTCTCCTGCCTGAGCAGCAGGCATGGTGCGGGGCCGTGCATACCCTGTGCATGGGTGTACATTTGTGGTACGCAGTTTACATCCTTTCTTTAGCCTGCCTTTTGGTTGAGGGTGCAGTTAGAATGGTTTGGCGTACTGCCTATTGCTGTACAAGATCCGATGCATGTTCCGCAGCCTCGACCGGCCAGTGTCTCTTGGCATGTGGCATTTGGTAGAGAGGGTGGTGTGCCAAGGTTGCTCAGCCGTTGGGAATGAGACCTGTGTCCGGACGGGCTGGTGCATGCCAATAAGAGTTGGTACTTCGGTTTTGTGGTTTGTGGAGAGAGAGTACACATCCTGGCTTTTGTTGGCCACACTTGGGGGGACTCACGGCAGCATGGTCAGGTGGCGGTACGCCGTTAGACTAGACTAGACCTGTGCCCAACCTGCTGGGCTGATCACAGCTTGCCAAAGGCAGGGCGCTGGCTGGCGCCCGAAAACAAGCACTTGACACACGGACACACAGAGGAGTGTGCGTCGAGGGTGTATGTGTTTGCGTTTCTGGTGGGCTTCCTGTGGGCTATCGGATCCGTCCTGCCCACAATAGGTGCCACGCGCCGTGCCCTCCATGTGACCAGCTGCACAGGCAGCCATGGCGCCCTTTACCTGCTGACTTGGCCCTCCCCGGCTGCAGGGTGAACAACTGCATAGGCCACGGCAACTACCGGGCCTTCCTGCTCATGTGCTTCTACCTGGCAGCCGCAGCCCTTCATGCCATGGTGGGCTGCCATATTACCCTTTACACGCGTCCTAAGAAACCTTTGGAGGAAAATCTGTGACGAGTATCCCCAAGCACCTCAAAAGCATGCAAGCCCTACTTAACGACTCACACCTGGGCGGCACTACTTCCTCATTTAGTGTTCATCTTGCTTTACCTGGGGCTGTTCCACCGCCTAGCAGCTGAGCCAATGACATATGCACCAGCTGGAAAAGTGCATATCCTGAACAACAGCCGGTGGGGATCTAGCTTTGCGTACCCCAAGAATTGCCTGGTCATATTTTGGATGATGCTCTTGTGACAATGATAGCATTCCTATCATCGCCTGGTGCAGGTCCTGCTCTTCAGGTATGACCTTCACCTGTTCTCCCTGCTGGGCAAGCCCCCTCGCGGCGCCGCCGCACGGCTGCTAGCCCAGCATGCACAGCGCTCCCAGGGTGGCGGCACAGCAGGCGCAGCGGCAGCGGCAGCTGTCAAGAAGGCGACGGCGGCAGCAGGGCTGCGCACGGCAGTGCACCGGCCTGGCCCTGTCACGACAGTGAGGCTGTCAGCAGCAGAGGCACTCGCCCTTGTAGCCCGGCAGCAGCCAGGCGTTCGAGGCCTGGACTGGCCAGGGCCGTTTTGGCTGCATGCCATGGCGCAGGCAAGCACAGGCCCCTGGGTGCATTGAAACGGCACATGCCTGGCGTCGATTATACATGCATCGGGCAAACAAGTCTGCTGTTCACCTTTTTGTATAGCAGGTGCTGCCGATGCCTTGGGGAACCTTGCTTTGTAGTGCAACGCCGTGCCCTCATCCCTTCACATTCTTCAAGAATACCTACCACAGCGCACGTGTCCCTTGGGGGAGCGGGGGCACTTCTTGCCTGACAAACTCCCAGGTCTGGACCTACCTGAGTTCGCTTCCGTGGGAGGAATATCATCGTTTGTGCCAGCAGTTGCCCACGTGCGTGCCCCCTTAAGCAGGTCTGTGCGAGCGCTGTGGCCCTGCCCGTCACGCTGGCCCTGCTGGGCCTGCTGGGCTGGAACCTCCACCTGCTGCTGCGCAACCAGACCACCATTGAACACCACGAAGGGGTACGGGTGCAGCTGCTGCTGCAAGGGAAGCCGCCGGAAGGGGCAGGCGGTGCCGCTCCTCAAGCTGCCTCCAAAGTGGTGGGCGAGGCTGGTGGGAGGGCGGGCGGCATGGGGAGCAGCGGCAGCAGTGGGAGCCTCCAGGGCCTCCACAGGGCCTCAAAAAGTCCAGCTGGCTCAGGCGGGAGTCTCGGAGGCAGTGGTGCTAGCAGTGTCGTAGGTACTTCTGTGCCAGCAGCGCCCCCGGCGCCGACAGTGAGCAGTACTCTAGTGACGACCGGTGGTGGAGGCTGGCCGGGCGAGGGGGCCGGGGCACAGGAGCGGAGGCAGCCGCAGAGCATGGCTGCTGCCGTGGCGCCGCCGGCAGCCCAGCCGGAGGTCCCACCTTCAGGACCCCCATTGCCGAGGCGGCCCGTGCCAGTGCGGCAGTGCAAGGCCAGGCGCCACCCCTACGACCAAGGCTATTATGGCAACCTGCGGGGGGTGTTTGGTGACTGGGAGGCGCTGTGGTGCCTGCCGCTGAGGCACGGTGCTTGCGGGGACGGACTGGCATTCCCCACACGCCAAGATGCGTGTTGAGACTGGGCAGCAACGCAAACACAGGATAGGTAGCTGTGACATGACAGTGCTGGGTACAAAGGGATGCTAGGGTGTCCTCCATGCTGGCTCCAGTCTGCTGTGCCGTGGCAGTCTTCTGTGAGGCTATAGGGTAAGGGTGGCCCCACCTAGTGCCTTGGGTAGAGGCAAGTGGACCTGCCCTGTCATGCAGAGAGCGTGTTTAGGCAGCTAGGCAAGCAGGAATGTAGTCAGGGTGCAAGGACGGTGCGTTCTTCTGGGTATAATGTATTGGTGGTTGATTGGCAAGATACTGTCATGTGCTAGGCTGACAGAAACTGATTGCACAGGCCTGGTGTGACAGCAGCAGAAAGTCCTTTCGTCCGCTTGAACCCTGTGGTTGTTGACAATATGAACCAGGGAACATGAACAATATCGCGCATGTCAGATCACATGAAGCGAATGCTGCGGGATGTCTGTAGTAGTGGCAAGGCACACAGCTTATCATTCCTTGGGCCGTAACCATCAAGTTTCCCCTAGCAGCCCTTGCAGGTCTCTGTTGAAGGTGGCAGGCAATGTGAACAAGGGGGAGCCTTGCATCTAGCTTCTAGAGTTATGGGTGAACTGTACTGACTGTTCCAGGCCTTGTGGCAAGGCATCGCCCTTGCTATCCGCATTTCCCAAGTGAAGCCCGAGTGCACCAAACTTGTAAAAACTAGCTTGACGGGTGGTCCATGTGCATTACACGAAGAGCGGACCATAGCAGGACCTTCTGTTAGAATTGCAGGTTTCATGCATGAATAAGCAGCACAACGAGCAAGGCAGGTACACACATGTGGCGAGCCAGAGAAGGGGGCAATAACATACATATGCCCAGGGAAAGGGAACACACAAAGGTTGTCATTCATAGCAGTCCTGACTCATTCATTAGTAGGGCCAAAGCTCTCCGGCCAAGGTTGTCTGCCCCAGGGAAATCACAAGCACAGACTGATCAGGGGTGGCCCCTGTCACACTGGCAGGGAACCCCCGGAGCGTACGAGGCCTGTTGCAGGCACTACACACCTAGCCCGGCCTTAGCAAGAGACAGGGCCACCAGCCAGCAAACGCTAAGAAGGTATGCAGGATAACCTGGGGTACCTCAAAAGTCTACCTTGGCAGTGCCCCACTAGGACATTGCTGTAATGTCCACCGGTTGTTATACACGAGCACCAATGTACGAGACATAGCAGGCGACCCATCAGACACTGAGAAAGGGGCAGAACGAGAGGGGCAACGGGGAACCAGCCAAGTCAGAAAGCCACACACGGCTCATAGATGGCGGACAGCAAAAAACGAGCCTATGACAAAAAATAAATTGCAGGGGTTGGGAATTGGAGGGGATCCAACCGAGGACGAGCCTGTGGGCGCCACGCACCCACGCATTAGCCGTTCTCATGCGTTCGTGGCATCACTGAACCCCTGCAGCTTGAGCTCAATACCAGCAAAAAGGTGCCCCTACACACTTCTGCGGCAGGAAGCACCAAATAACGTGGCTGAACATCCTTCGAGGTGCCAGCCCTGTGCACAAGTGTCAACACTTGCTGCAGCTGAGCACACACCCCACATAAAAAGAACTAGAAGAATGGCAATGGGTTGGTGCCAGCAGATACGGTGTATGCCCCATGCACCATGCCAGGTTCCAACAACACCTTGGCGCCCCAGACAGCAAAACGTTTAGGCGGGAGAAAAGAATTGTCAGAACGAATGGGTACCCCCATCATCCAGCCACCGGCTGTGGCAAGGTTATACAGCAATAACTCACCACTGCATACCACAGCAATCGACTGATACCTCCCAGCAGCACCCGCACACACACTGTCCCGGCCACACACAGTTATCATGCTGTAGTGGCTGAACATGCCGTCAACACCGCTCCTACAAATGGCTACCCCTCCGACCTCTCTCTCACATACAAACAAACAAATGAATGCCAGCCCACGCATGGAAGGACGCTCAAGGGGAGTAATTGAGTATATCAGGGCTTTGCACAGGCATCCGCCGAGGTTAACCCCATGCAGGCACCGCGACGCATCTTGGGCACACGCACATGAGAAAATCTCAGATATCATTGAGCTTCAGGCCAGTAGTCCAACCATGTAGGAAGACCACTGCTAGCAGCCGCTTTGAGCGCTGCCGCGATCGATCTAGGATATAGATAATTCGCATGACTGCTGCCACAGCAACCACCCACGCCAATCTGGAGGGACCAAAAACTCAGGCTAGTCATAACTCCCAAATTAGCTGTAGCTTCACAGCCTGGGTTTGGTCTCCCAGATAGCCGCCGAGCACGGCCAGGAGCAGGCCCACAGAAGGACGCCCTCACGGCCTCCGCCATGGCCTTACCCCAGGCCCCCAGCCTGCACAGCCGCCCGCGCGGCGCCCGCGCACAGCTGTACGTCCGCCCCCGTCACTCTACATGACGCCTGCAGCGGCCGCCTCGGCCGCAGCATCGGCAGGGTGCTCCGGGTGGTCCAGGTCCTCCTCGTGGGGAGAGTGGGGAAGCTCCTCGCCACCCTTGCCCGCCGCCTGCAGGTCAGGTGGCGCTACACTGTTAGACTCGACTAGACTTGCCCGCCGCCTGCCAAGGCACCACCACCGACTCGCACAGCGTGACCAGGGCGCTCGTGGGGACTCGAAAGCACATGCCGGCAGCCATCAGGCAGCATGCACATCGTTGCGGCTCAAGCCACCACGCAAGCGGCAGGTAGCAAGAGAGAGAGGTGCCCACTGGGGTGCTAACCCTGTCTCCCTGGGTATGCCCTGCCAAGGCTCCACGCCACCCGCACCAACAGTGGGCCCCCAGGCGCTCCTCTCATACTCACTAGGCGCACTTGGCATACCACACAGCGCTAGTTCACATGCCACAGCCTGCCACCAGCGGCGCGTTCCTCCAGGCCCAGTCCGCCCCCCCTTACCTTCACAAAGCGGCCCTTGATGCGCGGCCTCCTGTCCGCGTTGACCTTGCGCATCTGGTAGCGGATGGTCTTGCTGAAGCTGCGCCGCGCTTTCTTCTCGCGGTACCGCCGCAGGCTAGCCTGCCGCACCAGCTGCGCCTGGGAGGAGTCTGAGCAGGGGGGGGCAGGCAGCGGGTGGGGATATTCATGACACGTATGGCCGTCTCCAATGAAAAATTGCCGCCCGCACTGTTGCGAATCACTGCCCGCTCACGCACTCGTCACCACCCACATTTCCATTCAAGCAGAAGGGGCTTCGCACGGCAGCAGGAACACGCGGTCATGCGAAGCCCCGCCTCTCAGGCCACCAGCGTGCATCAACAGGATGCACGAGACGCATGTGGCGGTACCAGACCGTACAATAAGAGCGAAAAAACCAATTCAGACATTGAGGGAGCTCACTTTGGCTGGCATGACTACCCACGCCTGACAGCAGCTGCATGGACTGCTGCCGCTGCTGCTGCTGCTGCTGAGGGAACATGGACATGGGATGCGGGTGCTGCTGGTGCAGGTGCTGCGTCAGCAGGGAGGCTTCGGGGACCACCTACACATCAGTCAACACCATATACACAGGGTAGGGTACTTATGATCGCTCTTGCAACTAATCTCTGCGCTTCTCGGATTGATTTCTCTGCGACTGGGCCTCCTCCGCCCCAACCCGCCCAGGTTGGGGACTGTACGCAACAGACACAACCAGCAACATAGCACCTTGACCTGTCGCGCTCTGACGTGCCGTTGGAGGGCAGGTGGCACTTCACTCTCTCCTCCGCGCAGCCAGCACGAGCCAAGGATCAAAACCCAGCGGCTGTCAGCCGACAGCAAGGCCATGGCAGCTCCAAGCGCAATGCGGACGCCTCGCACTCTACTGGGGCACACAGGGCCCCCACACCAAAGCCAAGCACAACCCTATCAGTACAGGTCACCCCTACCTCACCTCTGTTCGCACTGCATGCCACCATTAACATGAACAACCCACGGCCACCTCTCCTTCACACCACCCACCCACCCGCCCGCGCCACCTGCACCTGCCCGCTACGCCCCCTCTCTCTCACACCACCCATCAATCCACCCACCCACCCACCCAATCACCCCCGCCACCTGCCCCTGCTTGCCACGCCATCCTCTCCTTCACACGACCCACCAACCCACCCCACCCTGCTGCCCGCAGCTGCACTCGCCTGCAGCAGTTCTGCGCTGGCGGTAGATCCCAGCCTCAGGGCAGCCGCCCGCTCCACCTCCACATCACTCATGTCACTGCCCGGGTCGCTGCGGTGCGAGTGCAGCAGCCCTGCACAGGGGGCAAAGATTGGGAAGCAGGGGCGCTCAGATGGCCAGATTTGGGAGGAGCTGAGCATGGGGGAGCCGCCCACGCTATGCGTGCCGCGGCTGCCTGGGTCGCGGCCGTGCGACTGCTGCAAGCTTGCAGCAAGACACCCCGCAAGACAGAGGCCGACAAGATGAGCCTGCAATGCCACGAGATCCACGGAGCGTGCGTGCTGTGCCTCATCCCACGAGCAATTGGCCGAGAGGACACGGTTGGGCAGAGCACACCCCAGCCTGTAAGCTTTTCCCCCGCCCAGCAAAAACCACTCAGCATGACAAGGTGGAAACTCCTCGCTCGCCTCATTGGCATCTTGTTAGGCTCTCACCTTACCTGTACCTAAAGCAAAAACGGCATCACCATTCAACCCTTGCAGGCCCACAGTCCCTCACCTGTAGGCAGCGCAGCAGGCTCCCACTTCACTTTAACGCCAGGCGGGCAGGAGCCGGCCAACTCAGCGCCCGCGGCTGCTGCTGCCCCGGCGTGCGCGGTGTGCGGGGTGGCTGGCTGCTGGCGCTGGCCGTGAAGCTGTTGCTGCTGCTGCTGGTGCTGGGGGATGTGGTTGTGGATGTCGTGCTGGCCTTGGGCGGGCACCTGCAATAGCGGGGACAGCGGCATGGGACGTTGAGAGGCCCCAGGCACTACGCACCAGAAGTACGGCAGAGCAAGGGTTGTCCCCTCAGCCTGCAACCCCTTGGGTTGCTCACTGCTTGGGACGCACATCGAAGCAAGCCCGTCAAAAGGAGGAATGCACCCGCCGCAGGTTGCTGACCACGGAAAGGAGTACCAAAACAACACTTCACAGGTCGCTCTATAACCCCGCCTAACCACCCAAAATGCCCACCTTGCCATCTCACGAGAACACCATGCGCGCCAGCATGTCAGCTGCAACGCCAACAAACCATTCCACCCCCCACGCCAGCCTCTCTGCCACAGCACATCCCCCACACTCACCCAGGGCTGCCACCATCAACGCATCCCTCCCCCCAGCAACACAGACGCCATGTCTGCGGGCATGGCTGGCATGCAGCAAACGGGCCGCACAGAACCGCTCTCCCTGCTCTTACCTCGCCCCCGACTTCAGCAGCTGGCAAGCTACGAGGCGTCTCGGGCTGGCCCCCAGCGCTGGACCCAGCCACGGAGGGCGCCGGCGCGCCCGCAGGCATGTGCGGCGGCGGCGAAGGCCCGCAGCCGCCATGGGAGGGGTAGTAGGGGCCCGCAAACCCGGCCCCCGGGGGCGGGTAGCAGGGGTAGGGCCCCGGGAGCGGCATGCCCGCCCAGCCGCCGCCGGCGCCGCCACACGCGGGATAGCCAGGCGGGCCGCCATAGGGGTTCCCATAGGGGTTGCTGTAATCCGGGAGAGGGAAGCAGGTGGGCGGGTACGGAAGGAGGTTGGGCTGCTGCGCCTGCTGCGCGGCGGGCATGCCACACCCTGCCGCACCCATGCCCTGCTGTGCCTGCTGCTGCTGCTGTTCATGTTGGTACTGCTGCTGCTGCCGCCAGTACTGCTGCTGACGTTGTTGATGCTGCTGCTGCTGGGCCCACAACATCCAATACGCCTGTTCTGGGGTTGGACCCTGCTGCGGCATGCTGTACAAGGGTGGGAACTGCTGCTGCTGCTGCTGCCGCTGTTGTACCTGCCCGCCAGGCAGCCCAGTCTGTGGGGGCAGCCCTGGCTGGAAGGATTCGGGAGGGAAGTACGGTGGTAGCCCTGGTGCAGTAGGGTAAGGAAAGCACCACGGTGGCAGTTGCGTGGGGTAGGTTGGCTGTGCCTGTGCCTGCTGCGACAACGGACCACCGCAGCCCAGCGCCTCTGGTGCCACAGGCGCCAGCAGCTGTGGCGGTGCTTGGCACCCGGCAGAGCCGCCAGGAGCACTTGCCGGGGGCATGCCTGCGCAAGGGGGCGGCCCTGGCCCAGCGGGAGGGAGGCCAGTGGCGCCCCTGCCGCGCCCCTCCACGCCCGGGCTTAGCTGCCGCGGGCAGGCTAGCGGTGGCGGCATGACTACCGCCGGCGGTGCCGCCGAGGCGGGCTGCTGCTGCGGGAGGTCGCTGCCACAACAGCTGGACCCACCCTCCTCCACCACCTCCTCCTCCATCTCCTGGCAGCCTGTCGGCCCCACAACCGCTTCCTCCCCGCCGTAACGGCTAGGCTGCGCTGCGTCTGCATCGTTTGGCAGAAAGAGGAGCTCGTCCAAGGACTCAGGCCGCTGCCCCAGGCCCCGGCAGGCTTGCTGCATCGGTGGAAGCTGCTGCCGGCGCCACAACGGCCCTGAGCTAAGGCTGGGCAGCAGCCCGCCACTGCTGATTGCAGCCGCACTGGCAAAGTGCGGCAGGAAGGCAACGGGTAACAAGTCTGATGGCGAGGCGCTGTAGGCGCCGCTGCCAGCACCGGCCCCCGTCTCAGCAAAGGGTAGGTCCATCATCTCCAGGCTGAGGGTGTCTGTCCAGGGTGGCGCCTCCTTCATCTCGCGCATAAGGTCATCCAGGTCGCCATCTGGGGCCTCAGAGGAGACCCCAAAGTCGCAGTCTGTGAGGCCAAAGGGGTTTGGCCCGCTGCAGGGCACGATATTGGACAGAGTCATACAGGCACGATCGACCTGCGAGCACTGCAAGGCTGAGTCGGGGTGGCGTCATGAACGTGTTGGCTGGCCTATGCGATCCGACTTTGGGGCGTTCGGCACACTCCCAGGCCCCACTCCGCCACGCACGCACCATGTGCTGGGCTCCTCCAGCGGCAGCTCCTGCTGGAACACGGGCAGCCGTGTTTCGAACGCCATCGCGTCGTCGAGCCCGATGACAGGCTGCAAAGCTGGAAAAGAGGAGCGAAAAGGGGGTCCTGCCTTTAGCACGGCCTAGTGACAAGGCGCCGGTCTCGACGGCTAACAACAGGTTTGCGGGGCCGATAGATCGTGCCTAGAGCCACTGCAACCCTCCGCAGAGGGCCGCAGACCCCGACAAGCCCATCCAAGTGGGATTCTGTCCGACCGCGCCTACCTGTTGGTTCTTACTGCTATTCAACTTCTTATCTTTGTGTCCAAGACTGAAACTTTCCACTCACTTGCTGCTCACGGAACAGGCTCAGTTAACTTTTCACCCCACTTTTGGGCGGTTCAATCCTCCCGCTAAAAAGAGCTGAACGTCAAAGCTTGAACTTCTCAGCAGAACAGAACTAGGCTACTGTAAGTGCTAGGTATACTCTCTTGAACACTGATGGGCCAGGTTTGGTAGCGAAGTCACCCATGGATGGTTGTGTTGCAACCTGGCAAGAGTGTGCGCCAGTGGTGATGAAACAGACCCACTGCTGCTGGCACTGGTTGCTGTAGGAAGCATGGTTCGTTATCTTTGATCCCTAGCAGACAAGCGCCTTCATGCCAGGTACAAGGCAACTGGGTTGTAGTGGAAGTGAGGTATGAAGAGCACTATTGCAGTTGTAGCTGTGCCCACGTGCAGTGTGGTATGTGACAGTCTCCCTACATAAACTGGAGCTCGTATTGCGCTCCCGGTGGAGTTTGGGCCCTGCACCACTCACTGCAGCGGTCCTAACCTGGGGCCTAGGCAATGTGTTGCTCACCCTGCTGCGTTATAGGTGACTGAGAGAGGGTTGCATGTTTGTATACTAATGCACCTTGCAGTGCCAGAGACATCCTTCTTTTCTTGCCCTGGACCAGCCTGAGGGGGGTGAGGCCTGCGGCTCCATGGACACCCGCAAGGGTTGCTGTGCCCGTGGGTGAAGGCCGGTAGGTGAGGTGTGGCGGCCAGTGCATCTTCTCCTGCTGCTCATGCTAACATGTGGAATTATGTCGCTTGATGCCAGTCAGCCCGGCAGATCCTAAGACCTGGCGCTTGTATGCCCTCGGCTTGGCAGGTACATCCAGCACCATGTAAAACCCGCTGATTCAACTCACACCCCGGCAACGCGGGCGGTTGACGGGCTGACTATTAGTGAGATGTAGACACAGGCTAGTCTAGTCTAACAGCGCACCGCCACCTGACCATGCTGAGTCCCCCAAGTGGGGCCAACAAAAAGCCAGGAGACACAGGCTGGGAGAGTGTCGTCTGGTTTGCACCTGGTTCTACAACATAGCAGACGAACCGCACTTTTACCAGCAAGCGCTGGTGGGCCTGCAGCATTGTGGGACGAGCGGATTGCCCCAAAGTCAACCTTCTGAATGATCAGCAACTGACTTTAAGCGCAGGGCAGACATACTAAATGAACACCAAGCGAATGTAGTACAGGCTTGCTATAGCTGGAGGACCTGCTGCTGATCTTCTAGCTGATCTTCCTGGCTCAACCCATTGCTGTGTAGCACGCTGTGTGATGTAGGCTATGCCAGGGCTGCCCCTGCACCAGCTACTGTTCCTGCCTGGGCCACTTGAAGATTTGGATTTCCTGCGAAGCCTCCTGCCCCGTGTCTCTTGATCCACTTGCAATATCAAGGATTCCGGTGGAATCTTAACCGTAGACCGTACCCATATAAAGGCGTTTGTGACAGCAACAGGCAAGTATCGATTGTACAGCTGGTGTCGCTTATGTCAGACTAGTCCAAGGTTCCATAGTTGCTTTCTGCAAGACCCTGCACACCACCACCCAGCTCCACATCTACTCCTGCCTGATTGGGGCCCTCGTGTGGGTGGGTGGGGGGT
>BBXU01002979.1:0-15565 GCA_001598975.1 Parachlorella kessleri
GGCGCAGCCCTTGCTGGCGCAGGGCGTGTTGGTTGCCAATTGAAGATGGGATGTCCGTCGCAAGACTGGGCGGCTCAGCGGTGTGGCGGGACTTTGCTGCGTCGCTTGGCAGAGGTTAACAGCGCGTGATTCAGTGGGCAGCGCACAGGCAGTAACGTGGGCCTCTGCTCTGTTGACTACATGCTCCTCACAGCACACGCCAAGGGGGGGTGCTGCATGGGGCGCCGACCGACAGACCCAGGGCATGGCCCAGCATTGCCGTCCCGTCGGGTGCTGGGCTGGACTGCCCTTAGCACGCCCAGCGTGCGGAAGGGAGCAGAGCTTACGTTGAGGTATCTTCCCTGGTGCAGGCCTCGAGTGTTCTTGACCCCATTGAGGTCCCCACAGACCTCAAGCTGCTCAACTCGAGATTACCACGGGCAAGGTGAGGTTTCCATAATAATAACAATAAATAATAATAAAAACTGGTAAAGCCCCGCGTGGGTGCTTGGCATCAGCAAGCCCTGCACCCCCTTGAAGGGCCAGCTGGTATAGCTTGGCATTGCCGGCGATTGCCTATGAGCTTGGTAAGCGCTGAAGGCGCCTTCCCTGGGTGATACAAGACCTTGCCGGAAGCGTAGCCAGGTATGAAGTGGCGGACGCCTTTGGGTGTGGAGTGACAGTTTGCAGGGGCCCTGGCTGTCTGTCACGCAGACACACAAGCTCTGCTGCTCCACTGGTGCTTATGGTTGAGGGGTCCAACCCAGCTGGCACTCCTCCTCTGCTGTAGTCCTATGTGCGGAAGCCATCGGTGGTTGCCAGCTATACATGCTATGGCGAACTGCATGACGCCCAGCAATGCCCTGCCAACCTCCCATTGGACGGCTGCTTCTCCCCCTCCTTCCTCGTTGCAGGTACAGCAGCGGGCCGGGGCTGATCACGATCTTGGCGGAGGAGTGCAGGGACTACCGGGAGTTCACCCTGGGGCCCGCGGAGCTGCCCGAGTTCCAGATGCCCCGCGCCAGCCAAGACGGCGAGCTGCCGGCGGGCGGCAGCCCCCGCAGAGGCGGGCGCGGCAAGGCGCCCGCTGGGCGCAAGGGCGCCGCCGCCAGCGGCGGCAAGGCCGCCGGCCTGCCGGTGCTGGCAGCAGTGGCCGCGGCGGCGGCTGCGCCGCCGCCGAGCGGCGAGCTGGCGTCAACCAAGGGCAGCTGCGCGCTGAGCGTGGCGGACACGGCGTGGGACAGCGCAGCACTGCCGCCCTCTGCGCTGAGCTCCGTCGAGCTGGCCTCTCCTTTTGCGCCGCTCGCCACCTGCGAGCAGCCGGCCGCAGCCTCGGCAGGGGGCCGGCCGCAGCAGGGGCAGCAAGGGCAGGATAGCAGCGGCGGCGATGCCAAGCGGCCTAGCATGCCGCCCCCCTCTCCCAGGGCAGCAGCACTAGACTCGGCGGCCCTCTAGCATCCATAGTATGGGTGTGCGGTTGCTTCGCCTGACGGCCTGGCCCCTGGGGCACCGGATAACTCCCCAAGGCGGTGCTGGTTTGTTTTACCCACGCCACCCCGTGCGTAGGCTTCCTCGGTATGCTGGCGCCTTGTGGTCACCATCTTTGTAAATGGGGACAGGCAGTGCGAAATGAGGTGTGGATTGGTTGCCTTTGCTGAGCACAGTCCGGACCTCGTGACTTTTGCTGTAACTCAGGCCTTTGCCGTATCAGGTTTCACCAGTTGCTGCTGCACAGCGGCCCTCTGTATCAATTCTGTGCCGGTGTCCCCAGACAGACGTTAACGGTGGGTTGTATGGGATGTTTTAGGAGTGAGCCGGGCGACATTGATGTATGGAGAGCTACGTGAGAACGAGTGAGAACTTCCCGGCACTTTCCTTGCCTTGATGTGGTTTTGCACTGCCGTGCATCCAGGCTTGCTGCTGATTGTGGGGTTCCCCTGTGGCGTGCTTTCTTGTGACTTGCTTATTCATTTCGTTGGCTGCCCCCAGGGCATGCTGCCGTTGCTGCAGCCTACTGGCTTGCGTTGAAGCTTCTGGCCTGCCCGGGAAGCGTTGTGTTGTTGTAGGTTGATGCCTGTGCTGAACTGCCGTACCTGCATACACCTGTGTACCTCTACCGCTGCGGCTGTTTATTCGTTTGCTGTGTCCTGCAAGCAGGTTTCTGGATTCATGTACTGGTGCAGGTGCGCTCTGGCTGCCCTTGCTTTTTTTTTGTTGGCCGTACGTCCTTCCCACTGAGGGGCCCTCCGTTAAACTGCTATATTTGTAAAGTGTAACTTCACCCCTGCTCAGCGCAGCGGACAGTGCCAGGACTATCTGAGCTCCACCATGGAGACATTGAATGAGTCGAGTGACATTTGAAACCATGTGACTGGCGCAAGCTGTGTGCAACAGCAAAAGTGAAGACAACAACGTGTCAAACAGAGGTATGATGCACAGGACAATATGAAAAACCGCTTGCATGCGCTGACGTTGAACAGCGCTGCCGCTGCTGCAGAAAAGCCATGACCCTTGCAGAAGCTTGCCGGTGTACACCCTACCCAACTACTGGCTGCGTCAAATGCCACTGCTCTACCCACTCGCCATCTGTTGCTGCCTAACCCAACTCCACCGCTATAAGCCCTCGTCCCGTTCACCCCCACTTGGTGGTGGCGCGGTAATCAACCCAAAATACTCGGTTGTTGAATCATTTACGTGTTTCGGTGCATCGCCACCAGGTGGTGGTGGTGGTCACCCCTCAGGCCCGGTCAGGCACCTGTCAACCGTCTGTATCAGGGCGGGGTTCTCCAGCGCCGCCGCCACCCTTTCCTTGTCATTCAGCTGTTTGTTGACGGCAGCCTCAGACGCGTGGGACCCTGGGGACAGCTTAATATCCACCTGCACACCACGCTTTTTGTTAGCACCACTTGGGGGACTCACGGCAGCATGGTCAGGGTGGCGGTACGCTGTTAAGTAGGACTAGAATACTACTGCACACCAAGCAAAGGTGTGCTATTACATGGTGTCTACCCTGCTCTGACACTCCACAGCTATCACTCCCCGCTCCCTACTACCTAACACCATGGTTGCCTTCAAATGTGAGTCTTCGCCATCTATTTACTTACCAGAACCCGATCCATTGGCCAGGGACAGGCAGAGGAGCACCCAGCGTGTCAGCTGCATCGCTTGTTGGCCCAATCAACAGTTGGCCCAGCAACCTGCCTTGCCTGGGCCACCTCTGTGTCTCAAACCCAGCCAACTTGTAACCCGCACCTCACCTTGAAACGCGGTGGAAGGACGCGTAAGAGCTTGACCCTGATACACAGCCCTATGAGGGTGGCCATGCTGCAGTGCTCTACTGTGGGTGTGAACTGGACCCTGCAGGGCATGCAAAGCAGGCAGGCAGCGGTACTGCTTGTCCAGCGGTGACGGCATAAGGGACACAAAAGGTTGCTGGAGGCAGAAGAGGGGCAGCAGACGGAGGGTGCAAAGATCTGAGCCTGCTGAGCTGTTGTGGACCCACACAGGAATAGGTTTCCACCAAAAAAAATGGACCCACCCAGGAACAGGTTAGAAAAAACAGCTGTTGTGGACCCACCCAGGGAGATTTCTTTTGGTATGTATACACCTCTCAACCACTACACCCAAGTTGCACCAGGTCGGCCCATCAGCCTGAAGGGAAAACACCCAAACCGAGAAGTTGCTGTCCGCACACCCTGGGCGCTTGCCTTACTGTCCCGCCGCCATCATTCACATCTATGTGATCTTCTGTCACCACGCTCAGTTGCTCGAGGGTGTAGGGATGCTCTGGGTCGGTGATGTCTCGGATGTGCTGCAGCACGCAGCAACCGCGCACAGGGCCAGGTGCTCGGTGCCTGGCAGCTGAGCAAGGCTGGAGCCTGCACTTCCCAAATGCGCCGAATCTGGAAATTGAGAAAGGAAGAGCTTCAGTACCTCGAAAATCTCCAAGGCGTCAATAGCTTCCCTGCCATCTTCCCC
Organism: Parachlorella kessleri; assembly: GCA_001598975.1. Lineage (NCBI taxonomy): Eukaryota > Viridiplantae > Chlorophyta > Trebouxiophyceae > Chlorellales > Chlorellaceae > Parachlorella > Parachlorella kessleri. Next base: position 3,958 of record BBXU01002979.1, read on the forward strand.
TTCTACTCCCCGAGCTGCCTGCAGGTACGAGGGGCAGTGACATACGTCGCAGCTTGACTTGGGTGGGTTGCCCTGTGCCTCCTCCAGCCAACGCGGAACGGCGCACCCTTTTTGCTGTCGCTCTGCGCTCATGCACCACTGGCGCTGGGTTGATCAGTTGGTCCATGGCAAAGGGAGTAGACAGTGACGCTTAGGTGGCGCTTGCATTAACTTTGGTGGCTGAAATCCATGGAAAGACGAAGGACATGCGAAGGACAACAGAGCTGCAAGGTTACGTGATTGGGCGCAGGCAGTGGAGGCTGCCCAAGTGTAAAGGCCTCCAGGCCCACTCAGTTACTAGCATGGATGGCAGGTACTGCGCACAGGGAGTGAGAGTTGAGCTGTTGAACTGGATGCACAATGCGCCTGAGTCTTGCCTGAGTTCTGAGCCAGTAGTTCTCTCCCAGTTACTGTTATAAGCGTTACCAGCGCCATGGGATTCAGTAGTCAGCCTTAGCTTCACGTCACGGGGAGGTTTGCTGACAAGAAACTCACTTAGCTCCCAGGCACCATTCCAGGCAGCCTGCCCTGTCAGCTCTCTCCTATACCCACCCCGCCGCATGACTTCTTATCCATGTTGTAGTTCAGCAGAGCAAGACTCAATAAGCGGCACAGGACATGCAACCATATGCACGCCATGGAAGTGCTACACCGCTCGGTCACGGTGTATACCTCACAGTCCAGATTAGGGGGGGCATGTTGACATGCTGCAACCATGCCCTAGACATGGGACAAGCTTGCCCCGCTCCTAGAAACCCAATCATTCCCACCGCCTCTGAGAAACTCCCTGACGGCCCACGACACAAGCGAACAAGATCTTGGAAGCCCATGTATGCTGCTCTCAGCTGGCAAGGGCCACAAGAAGACACCCACAACACTGCACTGCACGCGAGCGGCGGCATGGATAAAGCCGCACAGCTCACACGCGACCCCAGGCACAAAGCGGGGCAGTCAGGCACCTGTTCTCAAAGCCGACCTATCAAGCCAGCCCAGCAGCTGGCCTCCAAGCCAGTGACGCCACCAATAGCTGGCCCCTGGCCTGTGGCATACGCAGCTACTGCACGCCTGCATAGTCCGACCGCGGGGCCCCCTGGCCCCTTGAAGTGCCAGCCAGCCGGTTGGCCGGCCAGCCGGCCTAAGACCCCTCCCTCGCTCTCACTGGGGCAAAGTAGGGGTGTGCCATCGCCTCCTTGGCTGTCAGCCGCTCCTGTGACAGGAGGCCGCCGGGAAAACCCGTCAGTACCCTGGGATAAGCTGGCACAGAAGAGGCTTTCGCGCATGACTGTCCTCACCGGGAGCTGCCGATCCAGGGCTCCATTCGCAATGCCTGCTAGGTGTCGGCAACGAACCTTGCCTCTGCAAGTACCTCGCTTAGCAGCAATCCCCACCACGGCGCTCCCAGTACCTCATGACACACACAACAGCCAGGTGTGTGTGCTCTTCACTATGCAGCAGCCATCACGAAACCATGACTAGGTCAAGAAGCATGATGGCTGATGGCACTCCCTTGGCTCAGATGCGAGTTACGCAGTACTTACAGCCCGCAGTACCTACCACAGCTTCGCCATGCCTGGGGCTAAAACACAAACATAAGTGCACCATGACGCATCACCATGATGCATCTTAGCTGATGGGCATAGCGCAGCACCTTGCCCCCCCCCCCCCCACCCACACACACACGCCCACCCACCCACCCACACCCCAACACACAGCACCTCTTAGTCCTGGCTGCCGGCAGGGACACATGCCCATGGGAACGACCCTACACTCGTGCGGCGACTCGCCTGGTGGTCATAGCGCAGCAGCTTGTCGATGAAGTCCATGGCCTCTGGCGACACCAGGTGCTGGTTGTCAGCGTTGACAAACCGCGTCCAGGGTTTCCGCCCGTGCTGCCCAACAAGCGACTCCAGCTGCAATAGGCACGGCACGTTTTTTTCCTTCCGTATCCATACTTTCTTGTCCCACAGGCTTGCGCCGATGCCGCCCACGCACGGCTGGGCTAGTCATGGGAGTACTGAGTCATGCTGTTCAGCTTATGACCACCGCTTCCAGGGCTTGGCACCAGACGACATAAGTCAAGGCGCTTCACCGCTGACACAGCCGACCTCAGGGTTGCATGCCCATCCCACCAAGCCACCCCTGCTGCGATGCTCCAGCGGACTGGAGCTTAGAACGACACCACCGTGTGGGAACAAAGGAAGTACACATAGGACATAGTTTAGCATACCCGAGGCAACAAACAAGCCCCACATACAGCACAGCCAGGACAAGTGAGAGCAGGGTCAACACGCGCGCCCAGAGATATCCAACGGTTACTCATTGTGACGTAACCAAGGGCGTGCCTTGACTAACCTGCGGGTCGAGCTCCAGCCCGTACTTGTTGAGGTAGGTGTAGAAATCATCAGTGCCCAGCACCTGCTCGGGAGTGCAGCACGAAGTCAGTCATTCGATGAGTCACCGGGCAGTCGACCCAACCGTGACTCCCCCCGGGAAACAGGGCAGCCATGGAGGGCAGGGCATGCTGAGGTGCTAGCAACAACTCAACCACGAGTGCATGCGATGGCGCAGCACCAGCGCACCCAAAAAACTGCAGCAAACGCGCTTAGACATGTGCACCGCAAGAGGGTGGGTCCCCCACCACCGGGGCAGTCACAGCCATCCCCGATGTGCACACATGCTCACCGCACAGCGGTCCCCCTTCCCAACATAAGAACACAAATCCCACACAGCACACCACCCCACCTTGCAGATCTTGACCAGCTGGTCGTAGTTGTCGTGGCCATAAAAGAAAGGCTCCTTGCGGTACACCATCCCCGCCAGCATGCACCCTAGGCTCCACATGTCCAGGCTGTAGTCGTAGTCCTGTACAGGGCAGACGACTGCTTGCCTTGAGCGTGACGGCAAGGCACAGCAAGTAGGGCCTGGACCAACCATTGCAGTCCAGGGACGCAGCCAAACCCAAGCAACAGAAGAGGTGGGGCCGGCTCTGCAGCCTCAGCGCACGGCAAGGCAAATATGTGACCGAGTTAGTCAATACTTTGACAAGCCGTCCTGCCACCCACCTGGAGATCCACTAGCAGCTCTGGGCCCTTGAAGTACCGCGACGCCACCCGCACGTTGTACCTGCACGCAGCAGAAGGAGCAGTCGCATACATGCTGTCCTTGTGCCCGTGCAGTGCAGCTCTGAGAGTACTTGAGCTTGCGGCACTCCGCTAGGCTTTGCACAGAAGATACTACCCGCAACTCTGTGCGGCTTGGGTTGTGGAGGAAGAAAGCCCATTTGTTACCAGGGGATCCACACCCAGGCAGACTGGCAGCTATCCTGTTACACATACCACACCCAGGCAGGCTGGCAGCTGCCCTCTTACACATACCAGCTGCTTCCCCCGCATGCAGCCCAGTCCATTAATGTCACACATTTGCTGCCAGTGACACCAGAGCTGACTTGATCGGCAGCCGCCTCAGGGACAGAAGGTATATGAAGCTGTGTCGAAGCGCCCCCACCCCTAACCCAGCCCGCACCACTCACTCTCGGCCAGGGTGGTAGAACTCTGCCAGGCCCCAGTCTATCAACCGCAGCTGCCGCTTCTCATGATCAATCATCACCTGAAGCAAAGTCTCGCGAACTGTTGGGCAAGGCAACTGATGAAGGCCTGCTAGGAGACGACCGGGCATGGAACAGGCGCCACCAACAGTTGTAGAAGTACTAGCCTGGCAGCATGGTGCACACACATGAAAGCGACGCAGTGAATAGCTTGTGTGACCGGCAACTGGGATGGCCAACAGGCAGGGGCTGGTGCGAGCTGACATGCGGCAAAGGCCGCGACACCCGCGTGGAACGCGGTCGCGAGGAGGGACTCACATTGTGCGGCTTGACGTCACGGTGCATGATGCCCTTGGAATGGCAGAAGTCCAGCGCCTGGCAGGAGAGAGAGAAAGGAAGCAGAAAAGGTAGTCAGTCAACAACTGACCAAGCCGACTGGTTCTCAACCCCAGGCACCAGCCTCCAGTGAACATGCTCAGTGCACGATGGTGAGAGTGCTAGGTACAAGCCAACAAAGATACGGCTTCAAAGCTGAAATCTGCATCCCAGGACCTCACTCAGCGACCCAATATCAACTGCTGTCCTAGACCCTAAACATGGCAGCACAGACCAGCAGGCAGGTCACTTGGTACCCAGCCAGTGTTGTGTCCCCGCATGCTGGGTTGCCCCCGGACCCCCAGAGGAGTACTAGATTCCCCGCACCTTGAGTATCTCGAAGATGTAGTAGCGTATATCGTAGTCGCTGAGCGTGGGGTAGAGCACCTTGAAGTCTGTGTTGTTCACATACTCGAACACCAGGGAGGGGGTTTTGGAGGAGGGGTCCCGCACCACGTCCAGCAGCTTGATGACATTGGGGCCGCCAAACAGGTTCTGCAGGATCTTGATTTCGCGCTTAATCTGCAATCATTACGAGGGAAGGGCGGGGGTGGGGGGGTGGGGTGGGGGGGTCATGTTTCCGGGCTTGTGTGAAGCTGAGGGACGGGAGGGGACGGGAGGGCGGAGAGATGCTTGCCTAAACACCCAGAAGGCGCTCGTGCCTGCCTGGCGCACATAGTAGTGGCACACACGCCCAACTCCCGCGGCACAGGTTCTGAGGGGCCCAGACCTCAAATGCATAATACAGGGCAAGGCTACCCAAACCTGCCAGGGAACTTAGAGACAGAGCTGAGGGGACTGCCTTGGTGGAACCCCCACCCCTCCATGATGTAGCCGCAGCCCACAACCATCGCGCCGAACACATTCACCGTTGAGTCCTCCACGTGCAACCAGCTGCTGCTCGCCAGCCGACCGACCGTCCCTCCAACTACTTGATTCTAGTTTAGTCTAAGAGCGTACCGCCACCTGACGATGCTGCCGTGAGTTCCCCAAGAGGGGCCAACAAGCAGGCAGGATGTAGTATGCCCACAAATCACAAGAGTCAAATACCGATCTTCAATGGCATGCACCACCAACTGCTCCGGCTTCCCCCCCCCCGCCCCCCTGGCCCCACCTTCTTCTTCTTCACGGGCTTGAGTATCTTGACGATGCACTTCTGGTCGTTGCAGATATTCACGCCCTCAAACACCTCGCTGTACTTGCCGCGCCCCACTTTCCTCACCACCTCGTAGTCATCCTGATCCCTGCACCCGTGGGGCGGCCCGATCCCTCGCTAGACTGGTCGCTGCCCCTGACAATATGTAATATCTGAGAGCCGCACCAGCTGGGCAAGAACCTGAGAGCCCTCCAAGCCCAGGTGCTTTACACGGGCACACCCACAAGAGAGACCTCCAAGAGCGCGATGAGACGCCCTTTGCGTGCCGCAGATGCCTCTACACGCACACCGGGCACCTCAAGAACCCTGTGCTGTCCAAGGCCCCCGCCTCGCTTATAGTTGCGGTACACAGGAGCTCCCCCAGTCATGGGCGCATGACAGGCGCAAGGCACTCAGCTTCTGCTCCTGCCTGGCCTTGTATGTCACCCAGCTGGCAGACTTACCCCCAGTCAATCGTCAGGTTTTCATAGTCCCAGTAGGAGGGCGGGTTGCTCACGTTTACATCTGCAGGCACCAGTGGTTTGCAGTCAGCATGGGTTTTGGTTGTCAGTGCTAAGCTAGGCACCGCTTTCTAAACAGAAAGTAAACACCCCCAGGTTAAGCCACATTTCCTTCAGAAGCCAATTTAAAGGGATAAAAGCAACGCCTGTGGCTTTGCAGTGGTTCTGTAGAACTTGATAACCACCTTTGGAACGGCTGCAAGACAAGGGCTGACAACAAACCCCAACACTGTACAGTTCACCTCCCTCCTAATAAAGAGCAGAGCCCGATTTCTAGCAGCAACTCCACATCTGTGTACAGCAATCCACACAGCACACAGCAAGCGAACTAGTTGTATACACGCTCAGAGTGGTCTCGCCTGGCTGCTCCCTTTGCACAGCCCCGCTGTCCCTAGAAGGAGCAAAGCACCATTGACGCCCGCCCCACCCACCTGCATACACCCTAGCGATGCTGGACATGATGGGGCTTTCGCTCCTGGAGGCCTTGGCGTACGACCGCTGTGCCATAAGGTGCAAAGCACCCCCGGATAGGCAGCCGCCCTGCCGCTGCGCCAATCGCTGGGCAGGGAAGCTAGGCTTCTGCAGGGGAGGCTCTAGGCTGCAAGGCGTGGGCAACCCGCACAGTGCCGAGGCCAGCGTTCTGTGCACAAAGCTGCCGTACGGGCAGCAGAGTCTTTTGGCCCGAGTTAGGGAGGCCGTCAGGCAGAGCTGCAGCGTGCTGGCATGAAGGAAGCCAAATTTCGCGCATATAGTATAATGTTGGGGCACAGTGGTTCGGCAGTCTGAAAGGGCTGTCCTATAAACAGAGATTGGCGAGGCTAGAGGTGACGAAAGAGTGAGTAATGGGCTTGCGGGGGGGGGACTTCCTTCCTTTTGCCGGCAAGCAAGCTGAGGGAGGCTTCATGCCAGCAATAGTGGTGAGTGAGCTCTTCGCATAGTGCAGCTGTGCTATTGGCCATCACCTTCCGTGAGGTGCTGGACGTCGAGCATGTCAAACTTCGAGCAGCATGTCTTAACAAAACAAACCAGCTTTACACAGTTTGGTGAGGCTAGTTTTTCTGGCACTACACGTTGCAGGACACCTTCTTCAAAGGAGGATTGCGTAAGCAATGCTTCAGACTCCTCTCCTTTGTTCCATGCGAGATTGACATTCTGCCCAATTATTTTAATCAACTAGAACGATCGTTTACTTGGGCAGCTGCCTGAAGCGGTTTCACTTTCCTCTGTGCCCTTGACGCGTCGGCCAAGGCCAAGGACACTGCTTCAATGACAGCAATAAGCGGCCAGTTGCGGGCGGCAGCTGGTCTGCTGCGCCCCAGCCCGGCTTTACTTGTGGATGCTGTTTACGTGACGATGCTGGGATTCCTCACCGCAGTTGCCTGGGGCACGCACCTGGGCAGTCCCTGGCGGCAACTGGTGCTGGCCTATGCTGGGCTGGAGGCCCTGTGGCTGCTCTTTGGCAAGTGGCGACTGCACCAATTGGGCCAGCTGACTAAGGAGCTCCCCAAGACTGATAACTTTGAGCGGGTAAGCCGCCTCTGGTCAAGCTTGACTGCTGGAGCGGTACAATAGCTGGTCAATGGTGGGAGCAAGACTGGCTAACTGGCGCACGGGGCTCACGTAGGGTGTAGCCATGTAGGCAACACTTGTATGGAATACTGTCAGACCTGCAGCGCCACACTACTGAAGAATTGAGCTGGCTTGGCCAACCCTTGAGCAACGCCGGTGGACGTTCCAAGCGCTACACCGTTGTAGGTGATTGAGTGCCCTGGGTTTCGTAGGGGTACTCTCAGGCAGCATGAAATGCCTCATCCAGGAATGCCTCCTCCTCCAGTTTAGAGCAGCTGACAAACGGTGCAGGTGTGGGAACGTTTCATGGAGCTCCAGGCTGTCTTCGGTATTGAGGAGTTCTTGCAGGTGAGAGGTGTTAGGCTCCCAGGTGACTGTGTTAGCGCAAGTGCAGGTGGCAAGTTTGGCCATTCCTTAATGTGATGCCTGGACGGTGGTTAGGTCTCACAAGCTCTGGCATGAGCTGTTGCAATCCTGTTGTTGTTATTAGACTGGCCACGCACTGCATCATAAGCCGTGCATGAGGGAAAGGGCTGGTAGTGGTGCCATCGACCTCTGAAGTCTGGCACGGCGGGGAGGAGTAAAGGAGAAGGACCAGGGAACCTTACAAAGAGCTTGACTCTAGACGTCTCGTGTACACTTTGCAGGGCTGGTTCCTGGGTGCTGACCCCTCGCTGGTGCGGCGGGAGAACCTGGAGGAGTTTGTGGCATACGCCTTCTTCAACCAGCGGGTTGACGAGCTGTCGCCGCGGGATTACCAACGGGTTGGGGCCTTCCTGGCCGGGGTGGAACGGGCCTGGGGAGTCAGCTTCCCGCCTGGGCGCACCCCAGACCTCAAGTACATGGGCTGGCTGTGGGAGCCGCTGCGCGTGTATCACAAGCCGCTGGCATTGTACGGGGCTACAGAGGCGGCTGGCCGCATGGCACAGGTAAGGAAATGTATGATTGGTTATGGAGAGCGTTGACAAAAGACCTGGTGGGTGTGGCAGGCGCTACACACGTGTCACGATAGGCCATGTCTGGGGGTAGGAAGACAGCTGGCTGCAGTGCGCGGGGGAGCCCCGGGAACGTAGGTCAGGTTGTAGTGGAGGTTGGGGAGGCCCTAATTTTGTTGAACAAGCCGCTGGCCATGTATGCGCAACGGGGGCCGCTGGCAGCACTGCATGGGTCAGGCGCTGTACATGTGGGTTTGTAGTGCCAGCTGGGTGCAGAGTGGGTTGCAGCTGCTGCGGGCACGAGGCAGATCGAACGCAAAAGAAGGACGGCTGCTTGTGGGTGGGGCATGCAATCGTATCTCACCTAGTCACTGGGCTGGGCAGGGGCTTCTGTAGCTGGAACTTGCACCTTGGCGGGAAAGTCAACTGCTGCTGCCTCTGCCTAATGCCTGCTCCTGCTCTCTTGCCGTGCTGCCTGCGCTTCCGGCTCGGTGCCAGTGGGCTTTTCCAACGGCGGCTGCCCCGTACGAGATCCTTTGCCAGTTGAGGTCCTCGAGCAGATTACCCACGTGCGGCGCCCTGCCCTTGTGCCTGCCTGCAGTTCCTGCTCTGGGCAATGGGCTTCCAGCGTGGGAGCACCCCTGCCGGAGGCATGTTTAACTACTGGCTGTGGACGCCGCCGCCCCCAGGCGCCCGCCGGCGGCACCCTGCCACCCTCTTGGAGGCGGTGGCCGCTGCCGCTGAGGAGGGGGAGGAGCTTCGCGGGCTGTGCAGCCTGACTAAGCCGCTGGGCCGGCACAGTCGCGGAGGGGAGGACGCTGGCAGGGGCGACAGTACCGAGGAGGGCTCACCGGAGCAGCCGGCTTCCCCTGTGAAGGGCCGCCCCAGCCGCCTTTGCACCAACAGCAGGCGCCGTGGCAGAACCAGCAGCGGCGGCAGCAAGGGACAGGGTGTGTGGCAGCGCAGCCTGGCTGCTGCGGCTGAGGAGCTGTGGGGCTTGCGTGGGGAGCTGGACCAGGTGGCGGAGTCCGCGCTGGACGCTGCGGTGACCGTAGCAGGCACAGCAGCTGCCGCTGTCGCGGCGCAGTACCCTCACCGCGGCCCGGCGGCGCAGCAGGGCCCCTGGTCGCCGCCGCCGGCGGCGCGCGCCCCGTCCAGCCCCCTGCCGGCGGCTGGGGCGGCGGTGCCGATCGAGGCTGCGGCGGGGGCGGCGGCTGCCGCCTCGCAGCGCGCGCAGTCTGTGCCCGCGGCTGGGGCCCTACCCAGCCCACAGCAGGCGGCTGCTCTGGCGGCAGAGCCCCTTCAGGAGCAGCAGCAGCAGCAACCAATCAGAGATGGGCAGCAAGGTGCCAGGCCACGGGGCGTGGGGGGTGCCGGCCGGCAAGGCAGAGGCAGGGCAGTGCAGCGGCAGCATGCCCCGCCTGCCTGGCGGGGCGACTCTACCGACCCTCGTGCCGACGACGGCGTTGTGCATGTTACTGCTGCTGCACCCATATCAAGGCAGCCAGCGGCCGGGGCAGCTTGGGGCCTTCATGCTGCACAGCCGGCTGGCGGCCGCCCAGGCTCCAGGGCGAAGAGTGGTGTGCCCATCGTGTTCCTGCATGGAGTGTGAGTGAAAGTCTGAACAGGGCGCCTCCTTCAGGAGTGGGGTTTATTGGGATGCTTGCTGACCGTTGCCCTCTCACTGGAAACATTTGCTCGCTGGCAGGTGCTGCATGCTTGGGAGTAGGGCACCCTGGATGCAAAAACCTGGATGCAAAGGCGTCTCGCTTGGGAAAGTTGTACTCTGGAACCCCCTGTTGTTACCAGACTCATCAGTTTCACCCACCATGGCAACATGCAGGGGCTTTGGCATGCTGCCCTACCTGCACTTTGTGAGGGATCTGGTGAGGGCGTGCCCCCAAAGCCCAGTCATTATGCTGGAGGTGAGCAGCGCCTGCCTGTCCAATACCATCTGCCGTATAAACCTGCCGCAATTTCATTTGCGTTTCCGTGACTAGAGTCGTAGTCCAGCGTTCTAGTCTCACGTGGCCTCCTGCACAGTTTACCAGGGTTGTCACAGGGTCACTATTTAAGGTGGTAGATCCAGCCAGTCGGGCAGCTGCTCTGATGCAAGTATTGTAAGTGTCATGTCTGGGTTGTGTCAGAGGTGCTCACGCATCCTGCAAGTCTTCCTCACCCCTCACTCCTCTTCACGTCTTCTAAACATGTCCGCCTTGGATTTCAGCTACACCCTCTAGCAGCACCCTCCTGCAATAGGCCCCGTGAGGCTGCTGTGCCACTCACGACACTCAGGGTGGCGTTTCAACACAGGTGCGGCATGTGGCGCTGCGGCTGTGCTGGCAGGCAGAGACCGTTGATGATGTTGCGCACGCTGTGGCTGCTGTGCTGCGCCAGCATGGCTACACCAAAGCGTGCCTAACGGGGCACTCTTACGGCACCTTCTGCATCTCCCGCATCTGCCAACTCTATCCCGAGGTGAGGAGGTGACGTCAGAGCCTGCTGCAATGAGTAGACATGGAGGCTGCTGAGCATGCGTTTTGAATTGTGGAAGTCTACCTGTGGGCCGCCCGAGCCTGTATCTAGGCCATAGGAGTGGTTGCGACACATGCTGGCATTCCCAGCCAGCCGAATGTAATTACCATGCGCAGCCGCAAGGAGATGTTATCCTTGAGTGTAGATCATCGTGTAAAGTGGATGCTTCGAGGGAGACTGCGCGTTCAAGTGTGTTGTTGCAGATGGTGCATTCTGTGGCAGTCATAGACCCCGTCTGCATGCTGACGTGCTATCCCCAGGTGAGGACGGAAGGGAGGGAGGCCGCACAGTGCCTAGGCTCTTGTTATGACATGCAAAACTTGTCATCGGCTTCCAGCATGGTGGTGCCTAGCATTGCAGTGCCCGCCTTGAGAGGCTGGTTATGAAGCCCTCTGCCTGTGGTGCTGTGCCTGCTGCGCCGTACCTTACCCCACTGGCATGCGCATGGCTGCCACCCTTGCTCTCCTGACACCCTACCCGCCAATTGCGTTTGAATATCAATGTGTTGCTCCGCCTTGCGGTTCTCCCGCAGCTCCTGTACAACTTCATCTATAAGGCGCCCACCCTGGCCAGCCTGAAGAACCCCATGGCTGTTATTGACCTGGCGCGCTACGTCTGCTCACGGGACCTTACCATCGCACAGGTGAGAGGGTCAGGTACCGTGCCACCGTCCCCGCCCATGTGCTGCTGAGGTGTTGTGGTGAGATGTTGTGTTTACCCAAGTCTGGGTGGAGTGAGGGTGGGCTTGGGGAGCTCCTGATGGAGAACCTGCTGCCCAGGGCACTGCCCCCGTCTGGCCTGCACAAGTAACACTGGCCCACTTCCCCTCCCGCTACATTAAAACCCCTTCGCTGGCGTTCATGGCCCAACATCCTGCTGCTAGGGCAACGCAGACCATTCTCCTGTAGTATTCTTGGAGGGACGTGATCTGAAGCTGTGCCCTCAAACAGCCCCC
>BBXU01002982.1:0-10776 GCA_001598975.1 Parachlorella kessleri
CTAGTACCTGGCCGCCAGGGCTAGGCAGGCCCAAGTTCAAGCCAGGCTGGGGCCCAGCTCTACTAGGGGCCAGCTCTATTGCACCCTGCCAGCACCTGGCAGGCAGGGCCGAAATTGCTCCACCGCACTCTGCAGGGTGCCAGGGTTCCACCTTCCCATTGCAAGCTGCAGGGCGCCGGCACCGGCGCTGGGCCAACCTGCTGGCAGCGCTGCTGCTGCTCCTTGCGCTGGCGACGGTGGGCACCGGGGCGTGGGCCATGGGGGAGAGCATCGTGCAGACCAACGACGTGGTCAGCAACTTCTGGGACTTGGTAGCCCAGGTTGAGGCCAAGGTGAGTCTCAGCTAAGTGCTGCAATGGCCAGGCCTTCTGGTGATGAGCAGTGGGGGGACCCAAAGGGGAGTTCTGTGGCCTCGGTGTGGCATGGCCGAGAAGCCGCCCGCCGCACGCACAGTCAGCCCAGGACTCCCTGCCGTCTACGGCAGGGACCAGGACCCGCCGATGTGTTTGATGCGGTGTGGAACAGTCACCGCACAACTGCCAACCCCAAGCGTGGGGTTGGCGCCCTTGTTGGCAGGGTTGCTCTGCGCTGCACAGCCTGGCGCCTGGTTAGACCTTGCAGCCTGGCTGTTCATGTAGTGCCAAGAAGGAAGTGGGCGTTCTGGCAGCAGGTCAGCACCTTTCACCAAAACTCGCCAACCATGCCTTGCAGGTTGGACTGTATGGTAGGCAGTTTTAAGTTTTAGCCAGGCCAGCGGGGGTGGCAGCCCTGTGCCGCGGAGCGGACATTGCAGGGCACAGAGCAACATGGATGGAAAGCTGGCTACCCTGCAGGTTGTAACAGCCCAGCAGGACCTAGCGACCCTGTCCCACAGCCTGGAGCTGCTCCAGCCAGCTGTGGCCAGGCTGCGAAACAGGACACCCGGTGAGTGCCAGCACCATGTGAAGCACGGCGGCTGCGGCCGTGGTGTTTAGGCCTGGGCATAGCAATGCACTTAGGGAAGACTAATGTCTACCGTGCCCTCCTGTGACCGTGTTTACTGGAAGCTTACCACTCACAGCTTAGTGTGCAGTCGGCTCCGTGGGACCGCTGGCAAGGTTGTGTTGCGCCTGTTAGGGCCTGACGGCTGGATGGCTATGGTAAGGACCGACTGCGGGCCCACCCTCACACACTGGCAGCTGGCTGCCTCGCGGCCACAAGAAGCAGTGCCAGCAAGAAGAGCAGGGGAGCCGCAGACCTGGAGGGAAGCCAGCATCCTCAGCAACATGCGGCAGGGCGGCACCCAGCAGCGGGGCGGCACCCAGCAGCGGGGCGGCCTGCGCCAGACGACTTCATGTTGTTTGAAGGGACTCTGCCAAGGCCGGGCAGGCCTCTGCAGGCTTGTGTGTGAAGCTCACGTATGTCCACAGTGCCTGCCCTCCCCTGTGGCAGAGCTCATCACCGCCACGTCTAAGGGCCTTGGTATCCCCCTGACTGACACAAGGCAAGGGCTGTACCTGCTGGCGGGGATGCCCCAGGACTCCATGGAGGGTACCAGCAGTACCATCAACAGTACCGTGCTGCCCCTGCTGAGGGATCAGATCCTGGAGGTGGGTGCTCGCACATGCAACTCACAGCGAAGTCGAACGGTTTGATGTGTGTTTTCGCGGATACCTGGTTGGGCACAGCAACTGGATGTAACTTTTGAGCAGGTTTGCAGCCTGCAGCTGGTCCTCATTTTCTAGTCAAGTGTAGCCTAACAGGGCCTACCGCCACTTGACTATCGTGCCATCACGTCCCCACAAGTGGGGCTACGCAAGAGCCAGGTCCTTTACTCACAGGAATTAGTACAGCGGCGCGGCGTGGGGGATAAAAACATTCCTGTCTTGCATGCGACACCGCTGCTGGTGCGGTCATTGCACCCCCAACACGAACGTTGACTAGGAGGCTGTACTACGTCTTCTAATAGTACCCACAGTGTCCTACTAGGAAGCATGCAAGGGCACCCTGGGTTCAATGTCCTATCACTGCCTCCCTCCTGCAGGTGGTGCATGATGTGCAGGACTATCAGAGCTCCACCCAGAGCCTGCAAGACACGTGGCGCTTTGTGCTGCTATGCGGTGAGCTGGCGAGCCAGCAGGGCAGCGCACCAAGGGTTGGGAGTGGGCAACAGGCGTGCTGTGGGGGCAGGCGCACAGGTTGTCATGGCTCTGGCGGATCACGGGCCGGCCCACCATCTCAATCTCCACTAATCAGGGGTGGTATTGCCCTCATCCTCTAATCTGAGTGGAGGGGGAAGTAAGCATCTTTTGTTTGCTGCGTGGCGCTGGGGACCTCGGCCGGTTGGCGCTGGGGCTTGGGTTGAGGTGTCGCTGCAGCAGCACTCGGGGTTTTGTTCCGCTGCTGGCCGGGGCATGCCACACTGCCACCCCAAATGCCGCTGCAGGCCTGGCAGAGTAGGCTTTCTCTCGGCTTGACCCATGACCGCACCCCCCGCCAACTGGCTGGGGTCTGCTCCACCTCATCCTGGTTGTTCCGCACAGCTATACCCAATTCCCACTCTGTTGGCACTCCCTGTCACCCTTACTAACAACAGTGCCATGTGCCAACTGGGCAACGTACCGTAGCCACAGCTCCTGTGTTGGCCCCCTGCAGTACTGTTCGGACTGCTCATTCTATCAGTCGTCGCGACGACCGTGCTGTGCCTCTGGAAGCGCTTTGGCCGCTGGGCTTCCCTCCTCGTGGCGCTCACCTGGCTGCTCACCGCGCTGGTCATGCTGGGGGGCTGGGTGAGTGCGTCTTCGCTCCTGGACCTTTGCTGTTGGCCTCTTGGCTCAGTGTTAGGCTGTAGAGGCTCAGCGTCAGGCTGTAGAGGTACCGTCGCCCTGTAGCTGTGCGTGGGGCTCACTTTGCACACCTCTGCACCCACCAAGCCCCACCCTGCTTCGCAAAGGAGGTGCACTGCTTGTGGCCCGCTTGTGTTCTGCTGTCTGGAGCACGGCTGGATGTTGCCAGGGAGCTTGGAGACACAGCTGTGGGCCAAGAGCTGCACGGCTCAGCTTTGGCCTAGCGAGGCGTACGTGTACGGTATTCAGGCAGCCGCCCAAATGGGAGCGCACTGATTGACGAAGCAAGGCACTTCTGGTATGATACTTTAGTCAACGACAGAAAGCGGGGATCGCTCCTGCCTGCCCTACGCTCCTGCAGGCCTCATGAACGGTGTAGTCGTGGTGTCTGGGGAGGGCTGCCTGTACCTGGAGAGTTACATCTATGATGTGGCCCAGACCAAGCTCAGCGACCCAGCTCGAACGCTGGTGAGTAGGTGCACCTGAGGCCAGACAGCTTGGGACATGTTTGCGGTGCAAGTATATATGCAGTCTATCTTGTGCTGCAGGGCTGTCGGCTTAGTCACCATTCTCCAAATCACCTCCGCGGGTGCTGCTGGGCCTGGGATAGTTGTTTACCCTGTCCCCCGGGTGCGCATGGCAGCCCACGCCCGCCGTCCCGCACAAGTCACCCTGCAGGGGGCTAGTATTTAAACTGCAACCGTGGTGTGCACGACCGACCGACAGACAGTCATGTTTTACTAGCCCCTCCCCCGTGACTCACCCTCGCAGGTGCTCTCTGGCATGGACTACTACTTTGGTGTGCGCAACCTCACAGGCACCGCTAACGATGTCCCGACGGCGCATGTGGATGGCTATGATCCTGAGCTGGCGGAGGCCATCTTGAACCAGCTGACGGGGGCTGACATCACAGACGTCTTGCTTAGGGCCCAGGTCAGCCACTGGCAAGTGGTGGTGTCAGGGTGTGCTGCCACATAAGTTTGCTGGCGCGAGTCACGAAGTGGGATCAACAGTCAGCCAGGTTGTCCCACGGCTCCAGGGTGTCCCACGCCCACAGCCAATACCCGTGGGACACTGCAAAGCTCCCTTGGATACGGAAGCAGCATCTGGGTTCCCCTGGCGGTAGCCTGGGACCCTGGTGGAGGCAACGAGGGCGAGCAGCAGCGCTGCGACATGTGCTGCGGCGCCCTTACCCGCCCCACCCAACCCTACCAGCTGGGGCAGCCGCATGCATGCAGCATTAACCAACCCTAGCAGGCATTAGCGGTGTCCCTGACTGGGACACCCGGCCAGACGTGCTTGCGGGGCGCAGGCGCCGAGCGAGCCTAGCAGACCCCAGAGCCTGCCTTATTTGACAGCGCCCAAAGGCAGCCCTCACGCGCAGTGGTGCCTGGACCGCACCCTGGACCGTGCATCTAATCCATGGGGCGTGCAAGCAACAGTGGCTCCTCCCGCCCCCACCCCCAGGCGGCGTGCCTTTGCTGCCTGCCTGCCTGCCACACAAAGCACAGCAGCGGGTGCGCGGCCACGGCCTGGTCGCGCCCACCCACAAGCTGTTGTGAAACTTTGGGTAACGCAACCCCACACCGGGTGTGCCATGCGTGTGTGTTCAGGAAGTCCAAGAAGCCGCGGTGGCCTTTGGCGGCATAGGCGCCCTCAATGCCAAGCTGGTGGCCCTGGAGGCGTATGGCATTGACCCCGACACAATCCAAGTGCTCCAGGACGGACTCACAGGGCTGGCAGGCATCCTGCTGAGCAGTGAGTGGTGCCCTCTGGCCCTCGTTTGCATGCCTTTTCCACGACGGGCAGGGGCCTCAAGGAGAGGGCTTGCGCCGTACAGGTGGTGGTTATTGTCCCTGTGTCGAGTGTGTTTGATGCTGAACGAATAGCCATTCTGTGGCTTAACATTGTCCAGAGGGCCATCCACCTCAGCATGGCCCTCCCCAAATCTTGCCAAACAATCCCCTGCAGCCACCGGATTGGTGGAGAATCTGCGTCGTGCCAGCATAGAGCCCATCTACCACGGATTCAAGGGATACCTGTGCTGCGACGTCAGCACCTCCGGCCACTGGCTGTATGTGTCGTGGACGGTTGCGGGGTCCATCGCGCTGGCTTTCTGCGTAGCGGTGAGTCTATAACGTGCTACTCCTGACAACACATCCTGGAGTTCCTGGCGCACAGTAGCGGGGGCATGTATTTGCGTGCTGGCGTGCCTGCATGGCAGCGCACTTCTAAATCATGTTGGCTGCTGTCACTGCTATACAGAATGCTGGCTTAGGCATGACAACGTGACAACACATGTGCAGCGGGCTAGGATGGTTATTAGTAAGACCTCAGCCGGCCAACTGCATGGTGGGGAGTGTGCCAGGCTGTGACGAAAGCAGGCACAATCACCAAAACCCGGTCGCTGCTAGCCACCGGACACACTCGCACCACGTCGCACCGCTGCAGGCCAGTTTTTGGGTGATCTGGCAGACCCTGCTCCCACAAGACCCAGGGTGGGCCGCGACTTGGGGTCAGGTGAGCGCCACAGCATGTAGCCCTGTCAGTACAGGTCGCCCCTACCTCTCCTTGGCAGGGATCGTCTCCCACCAAAACTAGGGCTGGGAGAGGTACCAAGCAAAGAGGAGGGGGGGGGGCCGGGGCGTGTGCTGCTGCCACAGTGCAGGAGGCTCGTTCTTACAAGATAATGGGCCGCATGCGGCAGATTAGGGTCACGCAAACCTTTCCCCCAATCAACACCTGCATGTTGTTGTGCTTCGGTCGGTGCATGCATCTGCCGCCGCCCTTGGAAACTGGGATGCTGTGCCATCCCTACAGGCTCCCCCTCCACCGCCAGTGGTCCAGCTGTCGCAGCAAGGCATACCCCAGGCTTTGCAGCGGTCAGAAGCAGGGTCAACTAGCTTTAGCAAGAGCGGCCTGGGGGGCTCTGGAGACCTCTCAAGTTTGGACTCGTTCTCGTTGGTGAAGGAAGGCTCTAGCATACCACCACGGACGCAGCTTTCTAGCATCCTAGAAGAGGCAGGGCCAGCAGCAGGGGGGCCGTCCCCGCGGGCCCCCGACCAGCAGCAGCAGCCGCCAGGACAGCAGCAGACTCAGCAGCAGCAGGCACAGGCGCAGCAGGCAAAGCAGCAGCGACAACAACAAGAGCAGGCACAGCAGGCCGCCGTACCGCAGCAGGCAGCGTACACAGCAGACCCCCACAGGCCGCCGGCCTCGCCATTTGCCTTTCGCCCACCGGAGGCCTATTAGCTGTGAGCCGCCCGTGATGGGATCAGGACACGATGTAGACAGCCCAGGACAGGCCGTCTGCTCGGTAAGCAGCTCATTATTGGTGTGCTAAGCCCTCTAAACACCCTGCCCACTGGATGGAATAGCTCGGATAGGCATGAGGAGGCAGCAGCGTGCCACTACTAGGGCAGCATGCATAGTTTTGCTGTCAGCAGGTAGAGATTGTCTGGGGCTGTGCAGCTAACTTTGTACAGTCGTGACGCAAGGTAGAACCTGGCAACAAACTCGGCCAAACCTATGACTAACGCCACCACTTCATCGAGGAGGGAATGCTTTGTGCTGAGTCTACTGGCTGCTTTGTGTGTCTGGGTATCAAGTCTCTCCCAAGTGTACTGCAAGTCTTTGAGCGTGGGAGTCATGTCTTCTTACCGGCGCCATAGTCACCATTCTACTATCTGGCTCGCCTGTTTTTTGTGCGAGTTCTGCGCGCCTATTGTTCTGTGGACACCTGTGGTTCTTGCACCTACTGCCGTTGAGTGTGCCGGCCGTGCATGTTCTCTCTTGCCCACAACCTTAGCTAGCAGAGACGGTGTGGAGGGAACCAGTGTTGCTTCTGGTCAAACGTTGCCAGTGCCATGTTGCATATAATCATAGTCTGAGGTGATACGATTGCAGAGAGGAGCGAGTGGTACTCTGTGCTTGGCACAAAGTATGTATCCCCCACCCCACCCTTTGCTATGTGGGTCGGTTTTCGTGTTGTATTAAGGTGT
This sequence comes from Parachlorella kessleri, assembly GCA_001598975.1. Lineage (NCBI taxonomy): Eukaryota > Viridiplantae > Chlorophyta > Trebouxiophyceae > Chlorellales > Chlorellaceae > Parachlorella > Parachlorella kessleri. The sequence continues at coordinate 6,827 of BBXU01002982.1, forward strand.
GTTATATTGAAGACAGTGCATATATATTTGAACCTTCTGACGTGCCAGGAACCGACAGAGCCTGCGTCCCGGAGCTGGCGAGGCGGTCGCGGGCAGTCTGCTGTAGGGCATTGAGGCATGCGCTGAGGGAGTGAAGCTGAAGTAGCTCCGCTGCCAGCAGTAGCCAGGTGGTGCCGGGCTGCGCACTGCGCGTACCAAGTCAACCAGACGCGCCCCACACCTTCCTTACACCCAGCCATGACAAATGCTTATCCATGGGCACACCACGGTGTCAGGGAACTTGCCACCGAGACGCGTGATGAAACACACCCTGAATGCGGCAGGGAATTCAGGCCTGAAGCTGCCGCCTTCAGATTTTGAGTTTGGGCAATATTGCACAATCTCCAGTAGGCACGCCTGGCACTACTAGTACAGTTCAGTTGTACCTCGCGCCCTATTTGGCCCTGCCAACGACGCGTCTATTGCCCAGTTCCGCTTCCGTCATGTTGTGAGCATTTTGGCACCGATAGCACTCAATCGTGCAATACGGGGCCATAGGTCACCATCGATCGTGCGGCCGTGACAGTTCCCAAGCTGCCCTACGTCACCCTCGGCAGCCCTTCAGCCTCCAGCATACATCATGTCCTTCCACAATGAGGTTCTTACCTACATTCCGGAGTCTTGCACCCGCGTGGACCCCAGCGACGCAAACGTCGATGACTCCCAGGACTTCAAACCCGGCGAAGCAAGCTATTGGACGGCAAGTCACGCTCCCTGCTACTTATTACTGTGCGCCTGATTTGTGGTACGGTATGACAGACACTGGCTGCTACAAACCTATCTAGCCGGTCTAGCCCTGGACAGCTTTTGGGGGTGGGGACCCACCAATACCCCACTGCAGGCCGGGGCGGCTGACAAACCCCAGTGTTCCGCTGCTTGCGCCCCGGTTTTGGTGCCACACAACAACAGCTCCCCCTGGTGCACAACTTGGCGCCTGGTGTTGGCTGCAGGGCAAGATCGGTTCCATGATACCCGGGCTGGTACTCGGCGGCATATGCCTGGTCGGCTTTGTCCTTATGCTCCTCTGGGTAAGGGACTCCGCTGGCCGTTGTATGCATTGTGCCTTTTGGCTGTGGCTGCGGCATATACCTGTTTGGAAAAGCTTCGCCGAAAGGAGCGATAAGAGGCAGCCGACCAGGTGCCAGGTGCTGCCAGTATAGAGTGCCTTCTGGCTGTGACTGGCAGCATACACGTGGTCGGATGCCTCTTATTGCACGCTTGGGCGAGGCATTCCCAAACAAAGGGCTTGGCAGCCGTGGGCGCTGCAATTCTTGGCACCGGCTTTTGCCCAGGCTTGAGGCCTGAGAATTGCGCCACATTTTCTGGGAATCCCCAAACATGGAGGACGCACGACCATCTGTAGGCCGGCCAGCTGTTGCCAGGCCCTTCCATGCCCCAGCACGTGCCGCCTGAGTGCTGTGACAGGCTCCCGCACAACACGCAGCCAAACTCTGTCGAGCACACGAGCTCGTCGTAATTAAGACTAGGGGTTCTGCTGACCTGGGCGGCTAGCCATCGCTTGGCCCCTGCTTGCGGCTGGGACCTTTTCTGCCCCGGGTGGCAGTACGCGCTCTGGGATGTATGCTCTGCGTCAAGAGGAGCTGGCACTGCCGCGTGCTTGCAGATCTGTGTGCGCTGCTGCCGCCGCCGGAGGCTGAACAGCAAGCCAGGTGCCCAAAAGCCGGGCAAGGAGGAGGGCACGCAGTTCCTAACCTCGCCAGCGGACGGCGGCAGCGTGGCCAGCGCGCCCCCCGCCTTCTATCAGGCGCCGCCAGGTTGGCAAGACATGTTGCTTGGTCTTGAGGCAGCAACCCACCCAACAGCACCTGCACTAGTATATCGTGCAGTGCAATTTTATAGCTCTGGGACGGGCTCCTTCCCAAGGGTGTATGAGCACACATTTACCACCATTACTATTGCTGCGGTAGCTGGCGGGCTCTTGTAACCTCCTTGCCATTCACATCCGTAAACACAGGCAGCAAGGACCTGCTGCCGCTGTGATTGCGCTGCAGAACACCCCGACTCGTGTGCGCCCAGCCTGCTGTTGCGCAACAACTGAGTCATGTTGCGTGTACTGGCTCTCCCTGCAGGGCGCCGGCGCCGGCGCTGGGCCAACGTGCTTGCGGCGTCGCTCCTGCTCCTCTCGCTGGCATCCGTGGGCACCGGGGCGTGGGCCATGGGGGAGAGCATTATGCAGACTGATACAGTGATCAGCAACTTCTGGGACTTGGTGGACCAGGTTGAGGCCACGGTACGTCAGACACTAAGGTACCTCCCCCCCCCCCCCCCCAAGGACCACGCTCCCACTGCACATCTTGCGCAACGTACGCTCATGCAGGGCGTACACTGGATGCCATCTCACCCCATGCCCTGCTTTCAGTGCTCCTTCTTCAGAGCGAGAACAGCTGCTGTTCTCCCTTGCTTTTTCGCCCCTCCTGGTATAGCTTGGCTGCTGGGTTGATGGTAGTAGCCGTCACCCCGAGGCCTCATAATCAAATGCACCAGCTGTTGGTGGTGGGCGGGGGAGGGGGGAGCGCGGGGCCGGCAGCAGCCACCCCCGAGGCTACCCGTAGCTAGTGCATTGGTTCGTCACGCCTTACAGCCAGAACTGCATGCAAGGCAGTGGCCAGGACCGCACCCCACCAGAGCCCTGGGCTGGCTGGTGCTCCTGCAGATCAATACAGCCCAGCAGGACCTGGGGACCCTGTCCTACAGCATCAACCTGCTGCAGCCGGCTGCCTCCAAGCTGCGCAACGCTGCCCCGGGTGAGGCAGAGGGGCCCCTGCACATTTTGGTGCAGGCCAGGGAGGGGGGCAGTGCAGTCTATGTTATGGTGTGTGTGATGGTGGTGGTGGGGAGGGGGGGGGTAAGCCTCACTTTAGAGATAGCAGATGTGGGTGTGTGGGTGTGATGGGGCGGGGGGGATGGGCCTTGGTATCCAGAGAGGGAGCTGATGTGGGGTGGGTGTGAGTGTGTTGATGGGGGTGGGGTGTGAGTGTGGGTTTGGGGGGGGGGGGGGGCAGGGGTGCCTCCATGTTCGTAGAGGACGGCCATTAAGGGCTTGCCTCACTGGCTAGTGAGGGTGTGTATGGCCAGAGGCCGTTAAGAGAAGCATTCGCTGGCGAGGGCATACCACCCTGCCCGCAGCAGGGTCTCGACGGTGGTGGGCCGGCCCATGGCAAGGCAGCAAGGGCAAGGGCACACCTAGCAGCTGCCATTCTTAAGGCCCCAGCTCTTAATATTTTGGTGCTTGGACAGCCCACAATAGGGCAGGACTGGCAGGGCAGTGCGGGCAATGCCAACCAGTGAGGTTTGGGCGTGTGCAGGGCTGGCGCTGGCGGTGGCAAACGCCTTGAATGTCACGGAAGCTCAGGCGCAGCAGATACTGGATACCGTGGCTGGGCTGCCCCAGGACTCCATGACGGAGGCCAGCACCACCATCAACACCACCGCGCTGCCCCTGCTGAGGGACCAGATCCTGGAGGTGGGTATCGGATCCTGGGTGCGACGCCATGCTGGAATTTGCGCTGTCATTATGTGGTGCAGGTCATTTGTCCAGGCCTGGTGCTTGCGCTGACGTGGGTCACGTCTAGTCACCCCTGCCGCAAGGTGCCTTCTTTCTAAGCTCTTCCCAGACGGTGTTCGCCTGTGGGGCATGTGCCCAGTGCGTTTGTTTGGGTTTAAGCTGGCCCAAACCCTGGCCAACTGCCATGGGCTGGAAAAGGCCTCTGGAAGCCCACCCATTGTGCTGGCCAGTAGGCACTTGGCACGCTTCTTGCACCACCTCCAGACCAGCCCCTTGTGACACGTTGTGACGCTGACTTTTGCCGCCCCGTAAGACGACCAGCGGGCGGCCCACTGCCGCCAAGTCTGCGCCATGCATGTTCTGGTCAACACTGGCTCGCCCCCCC
>BBXU01002984.1:0-21929 GCA_001598975.1 Parachlorella kessleri
AGGAAGCCATTATGTGGACCACACAGAAGCCGCTCAGCTAGGGGTGCTCACCAACCAACTCCCGTCACCAGCCAACTCCTGAACCCGACACGGACCAGGGACAGGGTAGAGAAGAGCCAGAAGGGTGACTGCACGTAGCGCTTGCTGGCCCTCGGCCAGGCGCGGCAGGGGGTGCCGGCTGCCCCAGCCGATGACAAACAACAGCCCAGCCAGGCCCCCTCATTGCTGGGTCTTGCCCCTTTCTGAAATCCTCACTCACTCCCCAGGCAGGCGCTCACACTGCTCGCCACAAGGTGCATTCCCCACCACAGCGGGCGCCCTCACCTGACCAGTTCCTTCACGTGGAAGATGGTGCGCTGGATGCCTGGCTGCGCGTAGGTGTAGTGGTCCTGGATGCCGTCCAGCAGCTTGCATAGGCACCAGTAGCTGTCTGCCTCCACCTCCAGCATCTGCGGGCAGGATCCAAGGGACCAGGGAATCCAGCTGTGGGTACCACGTGATACCATCACAAGCACCTGTAGCTGTCGGCCTCCACCTCCAGCATCTGCGGCCAGGATCCCAGGGATCGGGGAATCCAGCTGTGTCTACTGAGCGCTTCATACGGTCCCCACACAGGGATGGTAAACCCCACTATCCCCTGAACCTGCCATTTGTACAAAGCCATGGGGCACAGTCATGGTTAGTCAGGTACCACTGAAGAAGCCCCTATATGATCCGCACCCACCCACACCCATCCACCCATCCACCACGCTTGTAACCCAACACACCTGGTCATCGGTGATGGCGTCCTGCTGCCAGGTGTCCATGGGGGCATAGTCATAGTAGTCACTCATGAAGACCGCCAAGAAGGGCGTCACGAGGTCATTGATGCCCTGCACATACCCGCTGGCTGGATGCCTGCGTGGCAACCCACAAACACTCAAGGAACCCCGCCAAGAAAGGCGTCACCAGCTGGAGGGGTGTGCAAATGCACCCCCGGGCGCAGGCAGGCACAGCTCTTGTCACAGCAGGCTCAACCGATGCATGATCAGCGACACCCAGGGGCGGTGATACAGTGACCCCGGAACGGTGGTTCAGTGACCCCGGGACGGTGATTCAGTGACCCCTGGCGGTACCTGATGCCCCAGATATAGAGTATCCGCTCCAGGCTCTTCTGCAGCCGAGACTGGTGGAAGAAGGGCACCCCGGGGGCGGTGCGCGGCACATCCACCGCCACCTGCAAGCCCGGGAGACACATTTTGTTGCACACTGACCCACCTACAAACCCCCCAGGAGACTCACCCTGTCGCACATTACGCCCAGCGCAGAGCAACATGCCTTGCCCTGTTGAGCGGGCAGCCAATGTCAACCACACGACCAGACGTGCCCTCCTGCATGTCCTGAGACCTGTCTCCAAATTGCTCCGTGATGCCTCGTTGCTTGATGTAGATAAGACTCCAAGACAAAGACTGCTGTCAGACTAATGCACGGTCGGCCTCCCACAGCCTTGCGGCGAGCAACTTGGCCACAGTGGTTTTGCCCCACTCTTTCATTGAAGCAGCAGATCCCCACAGTCTCCACGCAAGCAGCACATCGCCACAAAAAGAACAACTGAGGTCTGCTGGCCCCATGCACATCTAGCTGCATGTGCTGTTATGTCATGTATTACACTACCAAATAATACCTGCCGCAGGGCCCCCAGTTCCTCTTCTGATGACCGAGAGCTGCTGGCAATGTCGTAGTAATCAGGTACCATATCCCTACAACCATTGAGACAGGGGCAGGACGGTGCTTTGATGCAACAGACGACACAAAGCATCTAGACTACATGGAAGCGCATATGCGATTATATGGAACAGAACCCACCTCGTGGCACCACGTGGCCTGCAAACCAGCTTGCATAATGGTCCAGACCATGGCCACGCCTGCAAGTCATCCATCCTCCACGCAACTCTCGCTCTGTATACTTGCACTGCGTGGTGCTGCCTCTTAGGCCCCGGAGTTGTGAACTGTGAGCTTGTGCGCCCCACCTGTATTCTTGCCGCTTGCGCGCCAGAATCTGCTGCCGCCTGTCTCTACTGGGCGGCAGGTAGCCAAGTAGCAGCCGCCAACAGAGGGAACGCAGGTGTGGAGGGATGCCACTCCAGCTCAGCTCTCGGAGGGCTTCCAGGTCCGCCTGCAGTAAGCGACACAGTGTCAGACACCTCCAAGTGAGGCATGTAGGGCTCATTTGTTGCGCACTACCCTCAGGCACAGGTGCGCGGGGATGCGGCCAAACTCAACTCGCAAAGAGCTGCAAATAACTCGGGCTCATTTATGAAGGGTGCCGCAACCCTTTCAACGGTGACCAGAGCCACTCTCAAGCCTTGTAGGGCTCAAGAAACACTCACCACTTGCTCCCCCAGTATCTTGTTGAACTTGGTTATCCGTGTGTTGCTCATGCTACGCAGCGGCGCAACCATGACAAGGTCTTCCTGCGATGCCTGCCCGCTGGGTACAGCATGGCCCTCGCTGCCTTGGGAGGACCCCCGCCTGCTGCTGCTGCTTACGCTTGCTGTATTGCTGCCTGCTGGTGCTGCTGGTGCTAACGGCGGGCCCACAGCCTGGGGCGAGCCGCCGCCTAGTCCTGCGGACGCTGCTGCTGCTGTTGTTGGGCTGTGCTCCTGCACTCCATACAAGTAGCCACAGTTCTTACAAGCTTCACTTATCAACAACGCCGGTCGAAAAAGCACTATATCACAAGGAGTGCAGTTGAGTGATGTGTTATCAGGTGTTGCACATGCAGGCTGGACGCCTACCCTACCTGTGGCCTGATGCCTGGGGCTGCTGGGGATGGTAGGGACCCAGCTGCCCGCCCTGCACTGCTCTGGACAGCTCCCTCCCCTGTTTCGCTCCTGGCCTTGCGGGAGAGCTTGATGGTGCCGGGAAAGCTGCCCCTTCCGAACAAGCTACAACACAATAGTGAAGGCAAGGAACGTTAGGGAGGGAACCCTTCAGTCGATAGCTGTGACGCCACCGCACTGATCACCCACCTGCGGACCCCTGGGAAACCGCTGCTAGCGTTCTGGTCCCCCTTATCACCCTTCATCTCTCCATGTACTGCGATACCAGTGTCCTTGAGTGGGTGCGCTTCAACGCCAATTAAGTCCGGTGTCAATAAACCAGAGACTTTCTTCACTGTGTTTCCTATGCACATCCCTGGAGTCTTAGCATGAGTCTTGACAGTCCTCTTAGCTTGCCACGCACAGCAGGCGCGCGCAACCACCAGCTTGCTCTGTCTAGACATGTCTGTACTCTTGCTCGCAAACTGCAAAAAATATAAAGAGTTTACCTCATCCCTACAAGCTAAAAGCTTGTCGAGCCTTCGCGGGCTGGTCAAACCGATGGCTGGCACCTCTGAGCAAGGTCACGGCTGATCCTTGCTTCAATTATTGAACAATACACTCGACTTCAGTTCGAAAACAAGGCAGGGGAGCGGACGGAGGAGCAAGAATTCGTGGGTGCCTTCCCTCAAGTCAACTTTTCAGCACTGCAACACAGCTAGAACCCAGCTACTCAGCTAGATGAACCCATACCAGCAGCCCAACGGGGGTGTGCCGCCTCAGTTCCCGCAAGGCCAGACCGGCTATGGCGCAGCCCAACAGGCGTTTCCGGCGTACCCGCCCTATCCCGCACAGCCTGGTATGCTAGCACAGTTCCAACAGCCCATCAGGTAGGGACAGACGAGAAATATATCTCTTCACACGTTGCTCTGGGATTGCTTCGTTGTAACAACTGATTTTGCACTTTCACTGGTTGCCGGCGCGGCCTTGGCTAGTTACTTGTGAGCGTAGCCAAATGTACCTTACCTCTTACAGGCTCGCTCGCTATCCTGGCGATGCCCTCCATGGTGGCCCTCCCATGGCGCAACAGCAGCAGCAACAGCAACAATACCAGATGCAAGCTGCTCAGTTCCCAGGCGCAGGCTTGCCAGCAGCGCCCTACGGCCAGAGAGGCCCGTTGCAGCCCCAGCTCAATCCTGTGGGGCGACCAGGGCAAATGCCTGTGCAGCCCATGGCTGTACCTCCGGGCTATGGTGGCCATGTGCAGCAGCCTCCGTATGGGCAACCATTGGTGGCAGGTCATAGCAGAGCCATGTCTGCTGGAGGCAATAGCTGCGGCCAGTACAGCGGGGTAGTGTTGCAGCAGGGCCAGCAGCGCCCAAGCATGCCATCATCTGCTGTAGCGACTCCACAACCTGTGCCTGGCTCTGGTATGGCAACACCAGCTCATCCCCACCAGCCACAGCAGCCACTCGTCAACAGCGGGAGCAGCAGTATCTTCCTAGCACAGCCCATCCCGGCGCCCCCAGGCATTGTGTTGCCAGACTCTTTGCTGTCCCCAGGGTCGCCAGGGAGTTTGAGGCAGCCAGCATCCCCTGGCAGCAGGGTACATTCTGCATCCGCAGCGCAGCAGGGGACGCATCTGGGCTCCCAACAACTGTTCAATAACCAACAAGCGCACCAGCAGCAGCAGCAGCAACAGTTGGTGCCGCTGGGCCGGGGTGGCATTAGGAGTCGGCCACTCTCTGGCCAGCAGCAAGGAACCATGGGCGGTGGAATAGGGGCTCGAGCAGGGCCAGGGATGGCAGCAGGCAATGGTGGTTTTGTAGACCTGGGCAGTCTTGGGTCTGGTCCCTTACGGACGGGCAGTGGCGGCCTTCCGCCTAAAGGTCTGAGCCGTGCAGGCAGCGCCGGCAGTGCCCACAGCCTGGCAAACAGCACGCGGGGAGGTGGCATGGGTGGTGGTGCGGATAGCGGGCAACGCCAACGAGGGGGCCTCAGTGGCGGTGGTAGGCTGGGCAGCGGTGGTGGCAGCGGTGGTGGCAAGGGCTTCGGGTCGGCCCCAGCCAGCAGAGTGGGATCGGCAGGCAAGAAGAGCACAGGCCGGGAGCTTAATGAGTACGATAACATAAAGGTAAGTTGTTGGAGCGCTTCATGGGACACTGGTGGCAGTGATGTCTGCCACCCATGTCGCTGTGAATGGGCAGGCGGGGTAGGCAGGCTGGCATTATGGGTGCTGTGCCTGAAGCGAAGCTGGCCAGCGCACTGAGGATGTTTTGATCCACAAAGCACAGTCTACCAAAGGGTAGGGTACACTTGCACCTTGTGGTAACTGTGGATGCAGGTGGCAGTTAGGGTCCGACCTCCCAATGCTCAGGAGCTGGCTCGCGCTGACCAGCAGGCCTTGTTCATCAACCCCAATGATTATCGCCAGATTCAGCTGGCAGTGCCAGGTGAAGCCCTACTGGCTCTGTCTTTTGTAAGGCAGCTCAGCACCTATGCAAATGGTTAAGTAAGTGCAACGCGCAGTGCCCACCTTGTTCGGTGTTGGATGCACCAGCACACATACCTAGCGGAAGCTGGAAAGCGTTCAGGTTATAATTTCCCTGCACTGCCAAAGCACACCTCTGCAATGTGCTTGCAGCTGCCAATGGGCTAGCTGCCACCCGCACCTTCACCTTCCATGCCTGCCTCAGCCCCACCTCGCGCCAGCAGGATGTTATTCGCCTTTGCGGCATAAACCAGCTGCTGGATGCTGCCTTGGATGGCTTCAACACCACCATCATGGCCTACGGGCAGACAGGATCTGGCAAGACCTACACCATGAGCGGTAAGCAGCTGTGGATCGTGAACGTAGTTCAGGTGGTAGCAGACAGCGCTGCAAGCTGCCTGTGACCTAGTCAGATACCGTGCTGAGATATGCAGCAGCCAGCAATCCCCCAGCTATAACTCATTGCACCCTTGCACTTTGGCTGGGCTTGTGCCCTAGAGGGTTAACCCACATACCCTTCTCCCATGTCTTTGAGATGCAGGACATGAAGACGTCATCATGGATGATGGATACCTGGGCGACACGGATGATGGAATCATGACTCGCTCTGCTGCCTACTTGTTCGAGCAGATGCAGCGTCGCAATGACGGCTGCAAGTATAGTTTCAGGTGATGCACCATATCTGTGGGGTTGGAAAATAGGTGTCGTGTTATTGCACAGAAAGGGCTGCAGCATTGGGTAAGCACGGCATGAGGTGGAGCTTTCTGTGCCTTCGAAGCACTGATGTTACATATGTGAGCCCTCACTTGCATGCAAGTGAGGCTTGGGAAGGACGGGCGCGTCATGCATAGGCATGCACCTCAATTGACACCCACCCCACTGGCCAGCTGGATAGAAAGGCTCTCTTATGCTGCAGGGTGTCGTACCTTGAGATTTACAACGAGGCAGTCTATGATCTGCTCAAGTTTGACAAGAAGCAGTTGCAGGTATGTCACACCATTCCTGCGCTTTGGATGTGTTGCATGCCACTGCCGACCTGTCTCTGCAGCATAGGTGGTCTTGCCTGCGTGCACAAAACCCAACATACCCCCCTGGCCGCTCCTTCATCGTGTACAGCATCCATATAGCTCAAGGTTCGGTATGTGTTATACTCTAGGTGCGGTGGGATGCTGTCAAGGGCTTCCATGTGCCAGACCTCTTCCTGAAGGAATGCGCCACCCTGGAGGACCTACTTAAGGTACAGTGATCTTTCTCCTGAAATGCTGCCATTACCATCGTTCGTTGCTGATCCTGATTGCTTGGGAACTGTCGAGGTATTTGAACCGCATCCCTGACCCACTGCAGGGTTGGTTATCGTATGGCTTTAACAAGGCTTGCCACTCCTTCACTTGCCTGCTGGTCCACGCAACATGATCCAATGCTGCGTCCCTACCCCCATCCTGTCTGGGAGTGCTGTCAGTGATTGCTATCGGTTTACCTGCACTTCCAACTCCCTGCAGGCCATATCGCGTGGCATGCGCCACCGCCGCGTGGGTAGCCATGAGCTGAACCTGGAGTCTAGTCGCAGCCACTCCATCATGACCATCTACTGCGACTGCACGCCCCTGCGGGAGGATGACCATGAGTTTGGCACAACCCGCTTTGGCAAGGTAGGCCTGCGACCAGACCGCAGGGCAGCGACGGCTTGCGTGCATGCCAAATGCAAGCGAAGTACACTTAACTGCTTGGGCTGTCATCCAAGCAGATGCACAAAACTAGCTGGGGTAAACTTCTTCCCATGTAAAATCTTGCATAGCATATCTGTAGGTCTCCCTCGTTGACCTGGCAGGCAGCGAGCGTGTTCGGGACAGCAAGTCTAGTGGGGAGACATTAAAGGAGACCACCAACATCAACCGCTCACTGTTCATGCTTGGCAAGGTGAGTAACATGCCCTACGTATTTGAATGTCTACTTTACTGGTGTGTAGAAGGTCTGCTGTTGTGGGATGACATCATGTGATGCCGCGCAAGGTTGCTGTCAACGAAGGTCTTGTCTTGGCTGCTCTTTTCTGGACCTGAGAGGTAGGCCTTTGTTATCAGGGAACAAGTGAAGCACATCCCGGCCGGGCGGTGCTGGCTGCAGCTGCCGTAGGCCAGCTTTACTTAACATGTCTTGTTCCGCTACAGGTGATTGCCGCCCTGGCTGAGGGTGCCCAAGGCGCCCGCGTGCCATATAGGGAGTCCAAGCTGACCAGGTAAGATATCCTTCCACCAATTGCCGTAGAGAACACCTAATGCCTACAGCGTCTGTGTGATGTAGGTGGAGAGTGCTCTGGTGGCATGCGACTGCGGCCCTGCTGCTACGGTTAAACCTGTGTTCCGCTCCTTGTAATGAATCTGCAGGCTGCTCATGGACTCGCTGGGTGGCTCCAGCCTGTCGTTAATCATAGCCTGCTGCTCACCCAGCGTGGCACATGTGGAGGAGACGCTGAGCACGCTGACGTATGCCTCACGGGCAAAGAACATACGGAATCAGCCCATACAGCAGGTGCGGGGAACGAAGGCATGAAGCAGAATCGCCGGGGGCTGAACAGAGCAAGATGGGCATCACACAGCGTTCTGTGTGTAGGGACGGTGAAAATATTCTGATCTGCGAGTCCCTCAGGCAGTGCGAGTGGGTCAAGCATGTAGATAGGCACAAAGTAAGGCTTGTGTATTTGCCAGAGCATGAACCCACACATGTAAAACAGCGCATGCTATCAGCACGCATTCACATTCTTAGTTTGACACATGCTCTTCTGCCGCTGCCACGGCAGGTGGATCCTCAGGAGGCTGCAATCTCAGCGCTGAAGCGGGAGCTGCGGCTGCTGCGATCCGAAAATGCCTACCTCAGGGAGCAGCTCTTCCAAGCCAACATGCCACGGGCACCCGGCACGCTCCCTACCACAGCACCTGGCTCCCGCCTGCCCACAGCGCCCGGAACCGCTAGCGGCCACAGGCACAGCGGCGACGGCTCAGCTGCCTTCCCAGCTGGCTCAGTGCCGCCATTGGCTCTCAATGGTGGAACCGGGGTGGGAAGTCTTGCTGCACTGGATCAAGCCAGCAAGACTTCGCATGGCGCACCTCAACCAGTGGCAAGCGGAGCACCCGGTGTGCCTACCGGCACAAGCAGGGGCCCCAGTAGGCCGCCATCTGCCTCGGCTGGCGGTAGCAATGCCGCCCCGGCGGCAAGCGCGGGGCCAGCAGGGGCGGCGCTCTCGGCGGCGCAGGCCAGCAGCATCACGTCGGAGGAGCTGCTAAGGAGGCTGCTGGTGAGAAAAGCGTGCATGAGGAGTTACTAGGATATCCATGGAAGTAGCTGGCTTTTCATTGTGCGGCCTGGGTGCTGAAGCTTACCCTTGAGCCGCAACAGTAAGCTCAGTTGGACTTCCCCGCAGAGGGTGGGGTCTGCTGGGACTGGTTGTTATTCGCAATGGGTACATGTTAGTGTTTTGCTGAATTTGCCTGCACCTTGAAGCTGCAGGAGACACAGCGGATGCTAGTCCAGTTTAGCAAAGAAAACGACCGTTTGTCTGGAGAGAATGACCGGCTTAGGACTGGCAAGAACCTGGTGGCAACAGACTACCAAGGTGGGCTGTGACGGTCGAGGGAGAGTTGGGGTCTGTTTGCGCGTGTGAGACTAGGAGGAGGGGAGCCTTGAGGGGTTGCGAATACAAGTAGTGACTATGGTAATGGGGACTCCAGAGAGGCAGGGTGGCTGAATGTGCGTAGGTTGCTCAGGGTTCCAGAGGTTGGTGCCAGGGGGGAAGTTGGTGCAGCATTTAACAAAGCCTTCGAAAATTTAGGTTGCATTGGCTTGTGGCAACAATCATCAGCTGGCTGTCAATTTCATGCTGAATCCATGCCGAAGCAACACCTAACAGCAGCATGCCTGCATTGCTCAACACGCTATTGCAGGTGCTTTGGAGGAGGTGGAGTGGCTGCGCACCAAGCTGGAGTCCCTGGAGACCAGCCTGCTGCGCGCATCGCTGGACGCAACCGGCATTGTAACAGCCGCGCGCGGCGGGAAGCCAGCACGGCAGGCCCCAGATGCCGTTTCAGAAGAAGGGAACCCTGTCGCGGGGGCCAAAGATGGTGGTGTGGAGGGTGAGCCGCCAGGAGCAGCGGGGCAGGGTGTTAGCGGCAACCCAGGTGGCATAGATGTTGGTGCGGTACTCAACGCCGCTTTGGCGGCAGTGGCCACTGCAGACCCACAGGAAAGCTTGCCAGGGGCATCCCCCAAGGCGCTGATGGCGACTGCACCTCAGCATGCGCAGCATCCGCAGCAGGACTTGGAAGGACAGCCTCCTGCCTCAGCGGGCGGTCCAGCGCAGCTCAACTTTTTGGATGGGGGCCTGTGGACTGGAGGCCCGGGAGAGCCAGAAGGGGATGTCGATGCTGCTGCCAGCTTGTCAAGTGGCACTGGCAGCCCAAGCAAGGCACCACTGATCGCACCAGAGCTGCTACAGGATCCCAGCGAGCTCACTCTTGTGCCAGGGCCCCTGCCCATGTCGGGCCCTGGACAGAATGAGGTCTTGCAAACAACAGCTCCACTGGCAGCAGCGCTGGACGCAGCCCACACTAGGTCCTCTGACGGGCTTGAGGGCGGGGAGGGCTTTCTGCCAGCTGGAGAAGCTGCCGTAGATCCTTCAGACGAGGAGGCTCTTGATGGGTTGACGGAGGATGCCAATCCAGTTGCCCCTGCTGGTGCTTTCACCGCTCAGCTGCTAGGGCCATCATTGGCGCCAGCGGGGACCGCAGCAGCTGGAGATGTGGGCGATGGCAAGGCAGCCAAGGCACCGCTATCTCTGTTAGTGGAGGCAGAGACGGGCGTCACTGCCTTTGTCACACTTGGACCTGCTGGTGCCAATCCCACTGCCAAATTGGGCAAGCAACCTTGACACCAGCCGCGGCAGGGGAGACAGGTGACTTGATCCCAGCAGCTGCTGCGGATATGGTGACGGATAGCTAGCAATGAGGCATTAGCACTCTTGAGTCAATCACAGCAGAATAGGGGCGACTGCTGCCTGGCACACAGGCAAGACCACGCCTGGAAGAAGTGTAAGGAGCTGAGTGGGTCTCAAAGGTTGTAGATTTGAAGTCTACTGATGCGCTATTCTGGATTAGGCTGGCAGAGGCGTTGGTGGGGGTTGGCGATGTGCAAGTCAGACCCGGGCTGTCGCCTGTGCATTCGGTATTTGCTGTTGGTTTCATCGCATTTGTGACTACTTAAGGGCCTTGTTTGCTTGGGGAGTGCCTGTCCGTCTTTAATCCTTGCAACTGAGCTGAGCATGCTGAGGCAGGGCAGACATGTTTTTGATTGTCCCACCGACACCATGCCGAAAGTGTTATGCCACTGTGCCTGCAACCAGGCTGGGTCCCGTTAGTATGACGTTTTGGTAGTCATTAGGCACTCGCCTTTACAGGCTGGACGCATTGCGGCAAGACTTACATCAGAGGCTTTTGACATGGTGTAAGAGCGTGCAACAAGTTTGGCAGGTGCACCAGCAAATCAAGCAGAGCTTCAACTAGTAATTGGGTGACCTTCAGTCACAACCAGAGGGAACACCCTCCTGCAGTCTAGACTTTGAAGCGACGGGCAAGAGGTTCCTGTCCACTAAACGTAAGGTCAAAGACAGGCCTGTTCACCACGACAAGGGGCATGCAACTGCGCGCTTCTACATTATGTAACCTGGAAGCGGCTGCACAGGAGGGGAGGGGCAGGCAGGCCTGTGCAGCACCAGGTCTTTCTTGCTTCCAAATCATCAGTACTCGAGATACCTCACCAAGGCTCTACCATTCAAGCAATGCCCGGCATGACAGTCATGACGACAAACAGTGACAAACAGTCGATCAGGGGTATCAGCTACAACCATATCAAGCAAATCGAGATTGAAGCCTGCACAGCAGCAACTCCAACGCTGGTGCGGCTGCGAAAGCAAAGAACGGACCTTCACACGTCAGGCCACAGCAGGGCAACTGGGAAGCTGCAAGAGTGGGAAAGTAAAGCATGAAGGGAGCCATAGCGCATGCATGCAAGGCGCTCAAATACATCGCAGGCAGCATCGAGCAAGGAAGACCAACCCTACATCAAATTCAGAAGTCTCATGCAAGGAGTTTTAGAGCTAGGCACACGTATGTTCCAAAATAGTAACGCCAGCTGTGTACCCACTCCGCAGCTGACTCACATTCGGACAGGGCAGTAGCTGTTAAGAAATGCACACAAACACTCTCTCCAGCATGGCCTCACCAAGACCTGAGGT
The DNA here is from genome assembly GCA_001598975.1 of Parachlorella kessleri. NCBI lineage: Eukaryota > Viridiplantae > Chlorophyta > Trebouxiophyceae > Chlorellales > Chlorellaceae > Parachlorella > Parachlorella kessleri. The sequence goes on from BBXU01002984.1 coordinate 11,573, forward strand.
AGGCGCCCAACCACGCCTGTACAAGCAATACACCGCACCTTGGCACGGCGGCAACACACATGGGGACAGGGACATGCCGCTTCCTTGGGTCACAGCCGACAGAGACCACGCAGCCGCCCAGAACTAGTGCTACAGCATGGTGCCTGGACAAGGGCAGCCTAGGCTACGCCAACTGTGGCCGAGGGTTCGCCTTGGCGCACAGGCCAGAGCAAGCGGGGGTTGCTACACCAACTACTTTCTCGGCTCATGTTGGGTTTTCTACAGCAGCCTGCCAAACCGACACTTCAAAAGCAAGGCGTGACATCATGCCAAACGGGGCCGAGACCCTGCCACTGGCAGCAAGGGCCAGGAGGTCTGTACTGCGCAGCCACCCCACTCGTAACCAGGGCTTCGCTGTCTCCGAATATTCTCAGGATGTTCATGGGAAGGCACGGGGCTCAAGGGTTGGCCCCGACGGCCTGAGCTGTTCCTTGGGCAGGAGCTCCTTGAGGGTAGCCATGGGGCTGAGCAGCTGCTGCTGCCCTGAAAGTAGCCTAGGCGCTGACGGGGGTGGGGCGGGGGCCCAGCACGGCTCCCTCCACCAGGGTCGCCCCCAGCGCTGCCAGGATCCACGCCAGGGCCGTCCCCGCCACCAGCAGGAAGGCGCCGTTGGTGAAGCTGGAAGCTTGGAGGCCGTCCAGCACTGCACAACACATAGCATTACACACAATTAACATTCACGGAGCCAGCAAAACGGCACAGCGCCGCCCAGGAAGGGCGGGGTGAGCAACCTAGGCTCGGTACCCCGGTCCTTGGGAAAGTCATACTCCTGACAGACAGAAAGGTGGGGGAGCTGCAGTGTCGCAACCCTGCGCCCCGCCACCAGACAGCACCCCCTACAGGGACACGAGCAGCCATACGGTGAACAAAGCGCAGTGCCTGACCCATGCTGCTGCAACGAACACATCTTGTTGGTTGCACCTGCAGCGCCGCAAACTCCGATCAGGTGATATCACCCCCAAACACCTGCTAGCAGGCTCCCCTCTTCCGCCTTAGGGCGGCTGTGTGCTGCGCCCTTGGCTGCGCTCCTTGCCCTGCGGCTGTGTGCCACATCGCGGCACAGCAGGGCGAGCGTGGGCAACAGGGCGCCGAAGAAGAGGGCCTGCGAGGTTGTTAGAGAATCAACAGCTCAGGTGGCACCTTCTTGGGGCCGTCGGTATTGGCTGCACCCCCACGCAAATTTTTGGACATACCAGCTTAACCATTTCGCTCATGAACAATCAAGAACCGCAGCTGTCAAGCCCAGCATGAGCGCATCACTGCAGAACTGAACTTATGTAAAGAGGAGGGTGGCTCCTTATGCATATCCTGGCCTCGCAAACACAGACGCTGGGTTTGCAGCTTGTGCAAACACAGGCAGCAAAAGTGGGCAAGCACGTGGGCCACCTCAGCCTGCCTACCTGGAACGACCACAGCAGCCAGCACTGGAAGCGTGGCGAGGTGGGCGGGGGATGAGCTCGCTGGCAGAGCCCAGCCCGGTGGTGGCCAGCGCCGGCGCCGCCAGCAGGGACAGCAGGCCCAGCGCACGCTGGAAGTAGGGCTCCAGCAGCGCACCGCCGGACGCTGGTGAGCACACCTGCGCACATGTAGAGGATATATATATGGGTGGCAAGCCTGTCGCGCATAGACAGTGAGGCAAGCAGCCTCCAAAGGGTGGAGGTATGCAATGGGCCGTGCCCTGCCTGTCACTGTGGTGGCGCTGTCGGGGCGCCCCCCCCCCCCGCCTGACGATAATCATCACCCCCACCCCTCAACCTGCTCACAGTGCATCACGTACAGCACCCACCACCATCACCCCTCCTAGCTGCTGCTACTACAGCAAGAGAGCCTGCTGCTAGACAGAGCCTGCTACCAAGGCGCCCTTGCGCGGTTTCGCAGCTGTGAAGGAGAGGAGCTGCAGGGCTAGCTGGGCTCAGCAAAACGACACTGTGATGGTCTCTTTGGCCCCTGAGTGTGAGCTGCTACCTTTTGTGGAAGCTTAGGTTGTGTGTGGGACACATAACCATCCCACACACCCCACTCCCCGCGCTGACCTTTTCACACGCCCCCAGGTTGACATACAAAGCCGCCAGCAGCGCCAGCCCATGCACTGCCAGGTGGCGTCCAAGAGGTAGGCGACTGCTGAAGGCAGCCAGCGCCAGCAGTACAGCGTTTGAGGCGAGGAGGGACTGAAAGAGAAAAGCCCAGAAGGCCTCAGAGGGCTGCGGACCCCCCGCCTGCTGCGCTGCTGCTGCTGAGTCGGCGGCGGCAGCGTTGCTGCTGAGCGCGCTGAGCCCGCCTTGCACGCCTTGCCGGCCCAGCAGCAGCATGACTGCTGGCTGCAGCAGGCGCAGCAGCGCGGCGCACTCGTCGCGGTGCCTGCAGCACAGCGCAGCGCAGCGTGTCACAGGAGGCGGCCCCCTGCTGTCTGGCTAGCTGGGTGGGTGCATGCAGGCTGTGTGCAGCAGCGCCCGTGCACCCCGGCGCACTGCATGCAGAACCCGCATGCACTATCAGCCGAACACAGGCATCTCCCCATGCAACGGCCAGGAGGGAGCCTCCTGCCACCCAGGGTTGCTGTAGCCAGCAACACAGTGCAGTAACACCTGCCACTAGCGTTGCTTGAATCTCCCCTGGGGTGGGTGTCTATACCCAGCGCAGGCAGGGGCTCTACTCCCACTTCCCGACAAGGCCCCTCACCTGGAACATGTGTTGGAGTAAGCAAGGGCGAACGGAAATGCTGCCTGCACAGCCAGGGCCAGCCAGAAGGCTGGCAGCTGGCTGGGCGCCAGGTGCTCTCTGCTGCTGCCGTAAGCCGCCAGCCAGGCTGCCGAGATTGACCCTGAACAGGGGGCATTTGAGCGGCAGGGCATGAAACACGGATGCATGCAGACGTTGGGGCCTAGACAGCATGATGTGGCGGGAAGGCCTTGCATGCTGGTGCTCATGCACGGGTTAAGGGTCCGGGTTATTGCCAACTCTATGCTTCCGAAGACGGGGGGACATCCCCTTGCTGGGGAGACAGAACAGGGCTCTCCGTTCGGGTCACACGTGCATCAAGAGGGCAGTGCGTGCAGGGCCAGCAAGTGGAGAGCATAATGGGGGCAAGGACAGCTATCCTGCTGCCAGCCAGGGCTGAGCCAGAGCACAGGACTGACTCGAGCCTTGGACCAGCAGCTACCATCTTTGAAACTGATGATTGGTACTTGAGCACTGCTGGGGGCAGCTCTCCTGCTGCTAGTACCACACACCTGCGGTAAAGACAGATAGGAGGTCCAGGTGCGACAGCTTGGCTTGAACAGGGGGCGCCTTGTCAGCGCTGGCACTGCCCGCGTCCCAGGCCCGGACCAAGACAGGGAGCGGCCCCTCCAGCAGCTGCCGGTCAGTGCCGTCCTTGGACGATGCATCCGGCCAGGACAACCTTGGGGACTCGCCAAGCACATCCTTGCCGCAGGTTCTGCTGAGGGCGCCGGGCGTCGCAACCACTGGTGGCTGCAAGCTACGAAAGACCATGACGGACGGAGTGCCAAGCGAAGCAACGGACACTGAGGTCCAGAATCTAACGAAAATCTAGACAACCGCTCAGCTTGAGACATGAGTGGCTTCTGCAGCACCATGGTCCTGCATTAGTACCACCTATGGTACGGCAACTGCGGCCCAGCGGTCGTGCCCAAACTATTAACGCTCCACTTAGCGTCAAGAACCGCAACGTGCTCCCACGAATACCCGTCCGATTTTATGCTCTCTGGGTCCTGAAGGGTTCACCGCAGCTCGGCGGCGGATGGCGGCGGTTCAATTCTCCGTTAGCTCCTATAAGATTTTCAATCGCATTCAATAGGTTTTGACGATCCAGATGTTTAGCCGCAGACAGTTGGGGGTACCGCAAACTGACGCCAGGCGGGAAGGGGGGTGGCGCTGGCAAACACAACAATGCCAAACACAACAACACTGGGCTGCTGTGATCAAGGCTCCCCACACACTTGAGGTCACAGCCTCTGCAAGAATTTGTCTTATGCTGTTGTGAGGTGGGTGTATGGAGTTGGAGTGCTCGATGGGTGGCCTATACTGCTTACATGACCTTTGGCATATGTCAAGTTGGGGTTGTTGCACCTCTAAAATTCGTTCATGACGCTCGCATGCAGGCCCACTGCCTGGTCAGCGAAACCGGCGCGCAAGCCAAGGGGGCCACCTGCAGGCACCCGCAACGGGAGCACAAGGGTTGGCGGCTCAGTCCTATTTTCAACCCTTGGAGGCGCCTGAGGCAAGCTCTGGCGTTTCTACGTCAGTAGAGGGCGATGGAGGCCGCCAGCGGCTCGGGTGCGGCTTGGAGCAACCCCAAGTACAAGGTAGGGCCAACCCTGGACTGTTGGAGTCGCTTACGATGGCGTTGAAAAGTGAGGCAGTGCTGCAGCAACCAGCAGCCAGCAGTAACAGCAGCAACCGCCGCTGGTTGCCTGGTGTATACCACACACACCAACAGTGGTATAGCAGCTGCCCTGGGCCAGCACCAGCCATGACGGCATTGCACTATCGCGCCTATGGCCTTTGGCAGGACCAAGCTGTGCTTGGCAGGGCCTGAGGGGGGGATACCGGGGCCTTTGCGGAAGTTCTGGGCTATGTTGGCATCCCCTGAAGTTGGCCGCCTGCAGTGGACCAGGAAGTGCCTTGCAGTCCTGGAACTGTCAGCCGCTGCATGCAAGGGTGGATTGGGTGCCGGCCCTGGCTCAACCCAGGTGTTGCCACCCTTCCTTTGGAGCAGGTCCTTTGGGAGCGCTTTGTCCCGCTACTGGCCCATGCTGCTGCTGCTGCTGCTGCTGCTGGCAGTACTTTGACGACACTATTGCCTTCTGTGCCCTGCACTTCGCTGCCCCTACTGGTCCTACAGTGCCGGGCGGCTACTGGGCCAAGGGGCGCCTGCGAGCCTGCCGTTTGCTACCACACTGCAGCCTAGGCAGGCTGCCCCCAAACCTGACCTGCGGAGGCCCCCCCTTCCTCCCCCCCTGCTGGTGCTGCAGACTGTGCTGTGTGCCTACTGGGAGAAGGGTGCTTGCAAGCACGGCGAGGGCTGCCAGTTTGCGCACGGGGCGGAGGAGCTCCAGCAGTCGGCTGAGGGGGCGGCCATGCCTGTGGCGGTGAGGCGTGCCAAGGTGAGGGCACCTCCGCATGCACCCAGCAACGCTTTCTGCGTCTGACAGGGTAGCGCCATGCTGGCATCGATGTGTTGCGAGGCCGCGCAATGGCCTAACCGCTGGTCACAGGTTGGGGTACTATGATGCCTATGTGAACCTGCAAGCTCATGTTGGGGACCCTCCTGCATCCCTCAGTGAAGTGCCCCCATGGCGTGTGGCGCTGTGCTAGAGGGGCACCGCAGCCGTTCCACAATCTCCTGTCTTCAGCTGCACATTTGGGATGCTACTAGTGCCTCAGGCGAGATGCCGCTGCCCAGACTCACAAACCCCTGGAGCCACGTCCGCCTTCCAAGCTTGCCGCCCCTGTGCAGGTGCTACCCTGCCGCTACTGGGACGCCGGGTATTGCAGGCATGGCTCGGCCTGCCAGTTTGCTCACGCAGGACCGGCCGGCAGCGGCGCAGGCGGCGGCGGCGGCGGGTATGGGGGCGTGGCGGCCGGCGGCGGCCGCAGCGCTGGCGCCCTGCGGCACCCACGTCAGGCGCAGGCGCCCTGGGGAGCTGGCGGGGGCGCCTCCGCCGGCTGGGACATGGGCGGCTATGGGGAAGAGGCCTTGCAGAACCCACTGTATAAGGTGAGCGTGTTGGGCAGGCAGAAAGAGGGATTGGCGTTCTTGTGAAAGGCATAGCTTCTGCCGCCCGGGATAAGGCCGGCTGTGTGGGATGGCGGGGCGCTGTAGACGCCGTCGGACAAGGTTGCTGTCTGTCTCAGGTCTCTGCTTAGCAGCCCTACCACGCTACAAGTTAGGCATGCCCAACTGCCGAACAGCTGAGAACCCCCAAGCCAGCGAAACCACGTTCCGCCGGCCACCCTGGCATTGCACCTCTCGCCACTGCCATCATGCGCCTCCACGCAAGGCCCCCGTCTCTCCCTTTGCAGACCGTGATCTGTGAGTTTTGGGAGAAGGGTGTCTGCTCCAAGGGTCCCGCCTGTCCCTTTGCACACGGCTATGAGGAGCTGCGCCCGCTGCCGCCGCGACACGCGCCGCAGCCGGTGCCGCCCCCGCCGCCGCGGCAGCACTACGGCCAGCAGCAGGCACAGCAGGGGGGCGGCTACGGCAACTACAAGGTGAGTGGGTGCCGCTGTTGCCAGAGATGCTGGGGGGTGCTGTTTTTAGTATATGGAAGGAGCGCGGGGGTTTCGTGCTGTGTCTGTGAGAGAGGGCCCGGGTGTCAAGGGGTAAAGTCACTGCCCGTTGCCGACACGGCAGCACCAACCACCGAGGGGCGCAAAAGGTGTTACTCCCAAGGGTTTCTTCATGGGGCTACTCCCAAGGGACAGCAGCCGCGGCGTTGGCACGGGGCTACTACAAAGGAAGGAATCGGTGTTGTGGGCCCTTGCAGCGGAGAGCATGGGTGCTCCACTGGTGTCGGGCGTGTTTGGTGCTGGCCGAAAGGAGCGCCCGGCTTGCTGTAGGTTGCCCCTCCGATCTCTTCATTACAAAATTTGTACTCACCGGTCCAGTCTGCTCGCACGCCTGCCTGCAGACCGAGCTGTGCCGGTATTGGGAGGCGGGCGGCTGCCGTAACGGGCCCGAGTGCACGTTTGCCCACGGGCCGGAAGACCTGCGGCCCGCGGCGCCTGGCGCCGCAGCCGCCGATGCGGCCGTGCCGCGCGGCTACGGCGCACCGCCCCCGCCGCCGCCGCGGTTCCAGCGGGCGGGCGCAGGCGCTGGCGCTGGGCCGGGCGGCAGAGGGAGGCCGGGCCGCACCGTGTTTGTTGGTGGCCAGCGGCCGTACAAGGTGCGCAGGTGGTCCAGGCGCAGGGGATCATGGAGTGGTTAACTGCTGGGCAGTTATGGAAACAGGCTTTTTGAAGGCTTTGTCAGGGATGTGTGCCAGGGAAATGATGGAGCCTGCCAGGACGTGTTGGCTTGCCGTATTGGAGAGCGGGCCCCTGGAGTGGGCAGCGGACCTACAAGCTAGCGGGCTGTCGGTCTTGTTAATAACCTTGCCTTTGAACCAGGCAGCCAGCGGCTTGGGTGTGTGCTCTGGTGCCGCAGTCGGAGCTGTGTCGCTACTGGCAGGCCGGCCATTGCAACAGCGGCGCCGAGTGCCAGTTTGCGCACGGCGTCGAAGAGCTGCGCCCGCACCAGCCAGCGGCGGCCGCGGGCGGCGAGGCGGCCGTAGGCGGCGGCCTGGGCAGGCGGGGGCCGGGGCGGAGGGGAAGGAGCCGGGAGAGGGGGGCCAGCAGCGGGGGCAGCGGAGAAGGCGCGGCCAACCCTCGCTACAAGGTGGGGTGCGGTGGGGTGCTGACGAGGTAATGTGTATGTAACGAATGGATGAGCTGGTCTGGAGGGCTATCGCATTTTTGATGGAATGAGTGTGGCAAGGAGTGTGGGTGAGACTGCAATACTACTGCATTTCTGACCAGGGGCACTACCGGTGGCACCGGCTGGATAGCACCAAACAAAGATCTCACATGCACTACAACCAGTCAGCAGACGTTCCGTGGCGATTGGCTGGGGCCCAACCAGCCTCGCAACAATGAGTATCATTAGCATGGGTGGCAGGTACTGCAAACAGGGAGTATAGCTGGGCTGGACTGGACTGACAGGGCTCAGTATTATGCTCAAGCAGCAGGCCAGTTATCTGCAGGCAGCATCCGTGTTTTTCCTTGCATAATAGCTAGCAGCTTTCTGGCGGGCTTGCAGGCGTGTCCGGGGAAAAGCAGGCGTGTAGTTGAGGGGTAGGGTTTGTAGTAGGTTAGTGTGCGGCTAGTAGCACTGGTGGACGCATCACGCTGGGCCCCGCTACGGTCCGCAGGCGTGGGGCTGCAGTCCGTCCTGTTCAAAACACAGCCACACACATAACCGGGAGTGGTGGGAATGGTTGCATAGCACTGATTGTGGTGACTCCCGCCTGCCGCCTGCCTGCCTGCAGACCGAGCTGTGTCGGTACTGGGAGCAGGGCTCGTGCAAGCGCGGCGCCGCCTGCGACTTCGCCCACGGCCATGACGACCTGCGCCCCGCGCCGAACCAACACAGTCTCCCGCTCGGCGCCCCTGCCGCTGCCCCCGCCGCTCCCCAGGATCAGCTGGACCCCCAGCAGCAGGCGCCCGCGGAGGGCGCCGCCCCCGCCTCTGGCGGCGGAACAGAGACCTACCAGGCCGGCCTGGCTGCAGCGATCACCCAGTTGCAGGGAATGGGCGTGGGCAGCAGCGGGGCGGAAGGCGGTACTGCCGAACTATCCAGCGGCGGCGCCGTGCCGGCTCCGGCGGCGCCGGACGCGGCCCAAGGCGGGGAGGCTGCTGGCGAGCAGCAGGCCGCGCAAAGCGCGGCCAGCGGCGGCAGCAGCACGGGCGGCGTGCTGCCGGAGGCGCCTTTCGCCGGCATGGATGGCGGGCAGCAGGGCGGCAGCATACGCAGCATGCTGGTCACCTGAGGGCGGAGACTTCTAATGCATAGCTGTGATATTAGCCACCCATGAGCGGTGCTTCGGGTTTGAGTAACGTGGTCCTGCTTCAGTGTCTGTGGCTTGCTGGTCAAGTGCTGACTTGTTTCGAGTCCTGCTGGTGTTTCCGCTGTGAACGCAATGTGTAGCGTGGTCTGTGCCGTGCCGCCCTGCTGCATGGACCAGCCATTGACTGGTGCATGGATGCGGCAGTGGGTGGCCTGCCTGCATGGCCCGCACTGGTTGTTGTCGCACTGGCCTGATACCTCACAGTACACTGGCAAAAATTGCAAACACTGTGCATCTGTGGGCATGGGCTTGCTCAGGCTTGTCTTGAGCCTTTAATACTAGACACTGATTTCTGTAGCGCTGCACACCAGGTTGGCGGAAGTGACCGGCAGGACTACTAGTAGGCCCGTGTCTCACTGCCAGAAACCGCTTTTAATACGCTCTGTGGCCTAACTGTGGAGATTTTGGTGTTGCTGGCAGAGGCTGTAACCCAGCGTACTGCTAGGCGTATCAGTTGGGGTTGCTGGCAGGACGGCCGCGGCCCGCATTGTTAGGTGTGTAGTCCTGCCGTTACATAACCGCGCCTGCATATCGTATACCCTGTCTAATGCAGCCAAGTGAATCCAGGGCACTTACACACACGACAGGCTGCGCTAGCTGCTGGAGCCCTGTTCGCAATCCCATCGGACTCCCCCCCCCTCCGGCGCCCAATCTCGTAATCACATCGTCAGGGTGTGCAATGCCTCTTGCCTTGATCTTGGCATCTAAAATTCGTCTTTCCTTTGTTCCGCTTTTGGCTGGGAGAAGGCTATGGCATTTGCGGGTCCCTGGCGCGATGCTAGCTAACAAGTCTGGCTGTAGCAGATGAAGGCTGAACGGCAGAGAAGCAAACATGCCCGCCGAGAACTGCACGACACCAAACACGCCCCCGTGCTACAATGGTTTGTCACACTTGACGAGTTTGACCCGTGTCGTCCGCCAAAGCCATGTGTCTGGCATGTCCTTTGCTCTTGACAGCTACTCCTTGCAAGCAATAGCCCAGCTTAGCTCTTTCAAAATGCGCAGGGGTGCTCACCTTTGTGCCTGAGACGTGCGGAAGCGTCAGGCCTTGGGATGCCAACCAGAATGGCGCTGATGACTTCACTCCCACACAAGGGAGTTATTACGTTGTACGTCCTGATATCAAGCAAAAAACCAACAGGCATGCGTGATAGCGCTGAGCGAGTGCTTTACCTGAGGTACTACTGGCTGTAAGGCAGTGGGCCTGACGGCAAGGAGAGGTGTATGTGTGCAGGACAAAATACCGTCAATGGTGCCTGGTATCGTCCTGGGGGCCATAAGCTTGGTGGGGTTCCTGCTGATGCTCATATGGGTAAGTGCTAGTATCGTCCACTCCTGCCTGTGTCTGCAGCCATGGGCCTGCGCTCCCGCCCCCGCTTTCTGGGCTCCTTGGCAAGCCCACGCTCCGCTCCACTGTGCCAGCCTGGCTAGCTGCTCGATCTGTGTGGCCCTGTGCAGATATGCGTCAGGTTCTGCCGGCGGAGAAGGCTGGCCCGGGCCCGAGAGCAGGAGCCTCTTATGGGGGGAGGGGGGCCTGGCGAGCAGTTCCTCACTTCAGCCGGGGGGTATAGCCCCACTACGCCCCAACTGAACGTTGGTGGGTTTCCAGGGGAAGGCTCCTGCGTTGGCTGCCGGCGATGCATGCATGGGAAGGAAGCAAGCGCAGGCGTCACCACACAGGGAAGCGAAAT
>BBXU01002987.1:0-27919 GCA_001598975.1 Parachlorella kessleri
AGGGGGCTGCTGTGCAGGACTTGGGTACCCAAGGGAGGTGGGCCCAGCTTGGTGTGCATGCACTTCACACAGCACACCCTACTGCAGCTGCACCTAAGCACAGGGGGTGCACCCAAGCATCAGCATCAGGATTTCAGCGCACAGCCCAGGACCCACTTCGGGGCTTGATGCGATTTTATCTCATCTGGTATCCAGCCCCGCATCCAGCAGCAGTTCAGAAGTAGCTACCAGGACGCACCCAGGTAAACTGCCCATCTGTCCCCACCTGTGCCAACCACCCACCTCGCTTGTCGTCCCCAAGTATATGGTCGGCATTGCGTAGCAGCAGCAGCGCCGACATAGCTACCATTTGCAGCGCAGTCTTCCATTTGCCTAACGAGTTGACCTTGACTGCCTGCAGTAATGGTGCTGTTAGAAAACATGAGATGCAAGGCTCCTAGTCAGGCAAGTTCCCCGCAGGAGCCATTTCAACCCACTGAGGCCCACAGAGCAGACTGTCGCATCTAGTCCGTAGAAATACAGCTGCATCACAAGGTCCTGCAGCATATCAGCCTGTAGCAGGGTCAGGCTACATCAGGCTACAAATGCACATCTCACGTGAACCACAGAGCCCCAGAAAAACAAAAGAGAGATGAGGCACCCACAACTCCAAATCAGCAGGAGCCCAACTTAGCAAGCAGGAGGGTGGCAACTCCCTCTGTCACTCCAGTGGTTGCCATGGCTACAATTCAACAACAAATATCACCACCTGCACACTTGCTCCCGACATAAGCAGATGCGGCCTCTGGAAGCCTCCTACCTTGGAGGCCCCTTGGCCGCACCCTGCCGCCCATTCGCGAAGCGAGGCCATAGTGACTTCTCGCGCTATCATGATGGACACCGGGATGGCCATCTGCAGCGCGCTGATGGGAGCTGGGGGCTCACTTGCCAGCATTACTAGCGCTGTGCACACCCTGCACACTGAAGCCCTCCTTCAGCACTGCAGGTCGTTGCAGGTTGTGTGGCTTGGTGATAAAGTCAAATTCGAAGGAGGTGAGACCCACACATGTGGCAAATCATATGAGGCTACTTCCAAAGCAAATGCGGAAAATATTCCAGCGTCTAGCTTTGTCGATATGGCAAGATAAGTACGGAGTCTCCCATCAACTGCCCAGAACAGTCCTTTCCTACAGCCGTCCTCCTGATAGGCGCACCCAAGCCATTTTGCACCCACATGATTTTGTCCGCCACAGGGTCCAAGAAAGCACCAAAGGCGCTAGTCAACTTCATCTGAATAAAGCAAAGCCAAGTTGATGGTTGAGGCTGGGTCAAGAGGTTGGAGGAAAGGCATCCCACTTCAGAGCACTGCAAGCCTGCACTGCAAGGTGCATCAGCCCCATAAGTGCACCCTCAAGCCCCCACCATGTGAGGCTCGGCACAACATTGACAGCATGCAAAGCAGCAATACCACCCACCTTCCTTGCTAGGTACCCGTCCAGCCAGTCCGTGACTGCTGCCAGTACAAAAACTAGGGCGGTCGAGATGGAGGCATACTGGTGTGTATGGAACCAAAGAGCCACAAAGAGTGGGACCATAAGTATTCGTAGGAAAGTGCCTGCACAGAACCAGGAGTTGGTCACTTGGGGTTGGTTGCGCTTAGATGGCGGCACGCTGGGAAGTGGGCAGGAGCCAGAGGGTGGGTGCACAAGCAAGCTAGGACTAGAGCTGGGAAACCTGCAGCAACGCGCTCTAGGGAGTGCTCACATATGTTGGGGGCAGTGAGCATCGGCTGCGCCTGTAGTTTGCCCTTTCCTTCTATTGCCTTGTGCAGCACCTGCTGCCGGTAGTAGTCGCTGCGCCTGTCAATAGGGCTGTCTAGGGACTCCTGCGGCAAGCACCCAAAGATATGTGCCTAGATGAGCAGCAAAAAGCTAGATGCAACTGCACCAGCTTGCTCTCAAGCACTGATCGTTGCAGTAGAAGCCTGTAACAACCTGTGTGGAGACCCGGAACAGCGGAATTCTCTTTATGTCGCCCGCATGCTCTCCAATTTTGGTGCCGTTCATGTTAACCGGTCCTTATACATACATCAGCCAGCACATTTTGTTCGCAAACTGCGCATGTGTAGAAGGATAGAATCGCCAGGTAGCATTGTGCCAGCTTGGCGCCTGCTGAGGGGAACTTAGCAGGGCGCGCATTGACGCCTGGGCTGCTTTTTGCCACTTAATGGCCTTGTTTGCTGTATATGTGCAGAGTGACTCTTCTACCTGCTAATGAGTGATGGGCACCTTAGTTATTGCCCGATCACAGGCCAGTCAGTTCGAACGCCCTGTGCTCGCCAGGTGTGTGCAGCGGGAGCTGAACTTTGGTGACTCTAGCTTCTCTAGGACAATACTGCAGTATTAAACTTGTACCTGGCCTCTGACCACCTAGAGGTACCCTGCCTCCTTTGCAGGGTAACCGCAGATGAATGCAGCGTGCTCTTGGGGTTTAAGGATGGCTCACTGCGCCTAGAACCCTTGTCCAAGCAGGCTCCCACAGCTGGGACCTTCAGACTGTGCCTTGAAAGAGGTGGCGCGGTTGACGAGGAGCTATGCCGACCGCTTGCAGCACTACAGTGCTTGGCTGAGGGTATCCTGCTGTCCCAGAGGGGCAGCGGCAAGCTCCTTTACTGCCCCCAGCCAGCATCAGTGGACCTAAGCTCTCCTGTATTCTTGTTCAGCTCAATGCCAGGTAAGGATCACCGGAATCAGTGACCAGTGCTGCTTGGCATGCCCTGCTTATCATAGCAACTAATGTGGTTACAGGCTATGTGACATCAGTAGCTGCAAACCCCTCTGGCGGCCTACTGGCGGCAACAAGCAGTGGTGGCGAGCTGTGCGTATGGGGCGCAGCCTATGGGGCGATGCTAGCTAGGGTAGCTATACCAACCGATGGCGAGATTACCGCTGTTGGCTTCTTGGCTGATGATCTGGTGAGTTGTGGAGACGCCCCTTGTTGAAGTGGCACGGGAGGCTGTCGTTGAGTTCCGCTTACTGCAGCAAGCCATGCCGCGGTACAAATGACAGGCAGCCCCTGCCATACGGATATGAGTTGTGGAGCGGTGCTGCCCGCAGGTAGCCACAAGCAGCAGTGACGGCAATATTTGCGTGTGGCGCCTGGCCGAAAGCAGCCTGCACTTGGAGGCACAGCTATCAACAAGCATGCCTCCAGGTTGATCTCTAAAGAAATTGCAAACACGGTTTTGGTGCACGCCCTGTTGGGATGGTATTTGTGGTGTATTGTTTGTATCTATTTTTGTTTTCAGCCATCTGCTCACCTCAAAATGTGGAGGAGTGCATAGAATAAGTTGGAGCTCCCCTACCGTGTACAACCCTGTGCACTTAGCCTGCACTGACCTAATGCTCTCGTCATAATGCAGTGTGCCTTACGAGCTGTGACTCTGCTGCCGGAGCGCTTCTTGTTGTTGGCACTTCAGACGGCCTTGTGGCTATCTATGGCCGTCAGGAGGGCAGCTGGACTCAGATCTCTTGTGCACAGGTATGGTTTGCTTGTCTTAGGTGCTGCTGCTGTTTGCATGCTAGCCTGCCAGCTGCTATTCTTTTGACATGATATTTCAAAGCCGTATTATTTCTGCCTGAAGGATCCTCCTGGCATGCCTGAACTGGACATTGTCGTCCCACCCTACTTGGGGACATGTGATTCTGCAGGGTTGCGGCGGGGCTGTGTCCTCCCTGAGTTGCTGCCCAGCTGGGGCGCTGCTGGCCATTGCCCGTGGGGCCAGCCTGGCCGTGCACCAGCTCCCCAGCTTGGAACTGGTCCACCAGCGTCAGCTGCCATCATCAATACTACTCTGCAAGTTCCTTCGTAGCGGGCAGCTGGTTGTCTGCCAAGAGGCTGGGGGTCATCGCCTGACTGTGCTGCCTCCAATTGAGCAGCCAGCCAACGAGAGCAGCAAGCCAGCAGCATCTGCTGCAGCGGCAGCAGATCATCGGCCTGGCCACAAGTCGGTGCGCTTTGTGGGTGATCCTGAGCCGCTGGGTGACAGCATGCGGGCAGATACACCAGCACCCCCTGGGAGTCAGGGTACCCTTCAGCCTGGTGTAAGGCTGCCTCCGCCTCCTCTGCCACCACACCCCCTGATACACCTGCGCCAGCAGCAGCGGCAGCAAGGGAGGCTTTGCCAGCAACTTGAAAGCCTTCAGCTTCCCAGCCTGGCAAGCTGTTGCCATAGCGTAAGGCAGCAGGAAAAGGAGCAGTGCTCCCTGCCACTGCCGGTGGGTAGTGACGCTGGCACCAGCAGCCTGCTGCAGCTCAAGCAGACGGGAAGCTTAAGCGGCCGTGAGCATGCTAGCACCAACACAGATGCAGATGTCATCGCAAGGAGGACTCTTGGGGTGGGTGCAGCACCATCAGCTTCAGGGGTAAAGCATGAAAGCTCCCTCTCCGAGGTTGAAGAGGTTGAGCAGCCACGGGGACTACCTCCTGCTGTAGCAAGGCAGCTGCATCAGGGCGCAACAGGGGAGGGAGGCGTCCCGGCAGGCTTGAGCAGGCGATGTGGCGCTTGTACAGTGTTCAGCGGCTCGGGTATGAGAAGTCCCTCACTCGCCCACAGCGTTCTGCATTCGGAGCAGCCTGCACATGCGAAGTTGCAGCCAGGGCAGCAAGGGTACCCTCCGCAGCTGCAGCAGCCAGGCTCACCCTTGGCTCTCAACACCACCGGCATCGCACAGCCACCTACCCAGAGACCAGCCTCTCCAGTGAAGGATGGTGTGTTCTGTAGCATGGCAAGCCAGGAAGCTGGGCAGTTGGTCCCTGGAGAAGGGGTGAGAGCCATGGTGGTCGAACATGAAACCAACCTAGCACATACGGAGGTGCAGAGTGAGCGGCTTGTGAGGATCTCACGCCGGATGCTGCCCTGTGCTGATGGCCAAGAAGCACAGCTACCTCCACAAGCAAGCCCGGCAGCATTTGAGCAGCTGCAGCCACAGACGCAGCAAAGGCAGGCAGCAGCGGATGTTGTGGATGAAGGGCTGGGGCCCCAAGAACAAGAGCTTCTTGCAATGGACAGTGACGAGGCTACAGGAGCGGTGCAGATGCCATCACAGCACGTAACCATGGAGCGGCCAGTATCTCCACAAGGGACGGCCCAAGCAGCAATGGATGCAACAGAGGACGTATGTGGGGGCAGTCGTGATGTTGATGACATGCATCCTGCAGCCCAGCGCGATGATGTTCCATCACCATGTCCCAATGAGCAGCCCGGCAGTGCAGTTCAGGCAACAGAAGTCTCCAGGCAGGCTGCAGCTGTTGGGATGGGGCATGTGCCAGCACAGCCAGGTGGGGAACTGACATATGGCAGGCGGCAGATTAAGTCTGGCCAGCTGCAGTCTCCAGGGCAAGCCGCCCAATCATTGCCTTCACAGGCGCTCAAGTTGGTCAACCAGCGCTTATCCCAGCTAGACCTGCGTCTCTCTCAACTTGCCCAATCGGCTGCTTGCCGTGGGGAGGCAGCACTGCAGAGTGCAGCATCCGGACTAACAGCAGGAGCAGCAGCTTTCGCGCCTGGTGTGGCCCTGGCTAGCCTGGCAGGCAACACGTTTGAGGCGTCCATGCGCGCTCACACCCCAGCAGCGCTGCAGCAGCTTGGTAATTGTAGTGCTCCACCTTCAGGAGCACTACCAAGTCAGCATGTGGGCAAAACACCCCCGCAGGCCAGCCAGATGTCTCCTTCCCCTTCCCAAGCGCCTGCACAGCGCAACATGATGCCGCAGCACAGCTTGCCACTACACCACCACGCCTTTGAGCAGGGGCAGACGGCTTTAGCAGGCGGAACTTGTTTAGTTACACAACCAAGCTTCAGGGACTTGCCAGCAGGACAGTCAGTGCTGGGAAACCAGGAGAAGTGGGCTGATGGTAGGCTGCAGCCCCAGCAACAGCTAGGTGGCAAGGAGCCCCTGCCACGCCTGGCTGTGCCGCAAGTGAACTCCAGCCTCCTCGTCATGGCAGCGCAGGTGTGTGCATGCCTTCCCTACATTTGTGCGTGGTGCTTTGACAGCCAGGTCGCTCATGGCAAGGCCCTGGCTGTGCAAATGGCAGTGCTGCATACGTCAGACGTCGTAAACAACATGTATAAACACAACCAGCACACCCTGGCATGTTCTTGCACGGAATGATGGCTATAGCCAGCAGCTGACGTGCTCCCTTGCAGATGGCGCAGCCTCCTGTGCCAGTCCCTGAGCATGTCCTACGCGGGGCCCGCATCAAGGCTGCCACAGCAGCCACCACTTTCCCAATGGATGCTGTTGTCGTCCATAAGCCTCAGGCTAAGGGAAGCCCAACCGCTGCCCTTCCTTCCCCTGGCAAGCAGGCAAGCTTTCCAATGCACTCACGTTTAATCCTGAGCAGGCTGCCACTAAATTTTAGCTGAGGGGTTTTGGGCGTCAGCGCAGGGCATTTAGTACCACCGACAATGGGCTTATGGGTCCATACATCTGCTTATCTGGACTGAGGCAATATCAAGGGCACCTCGGATTGCATCGATAGTGTGGCCACTGCAGACTGGGGTAGTAGTGCTCTCATCAACAGCAGGTCCGCACCCCGCAGTCTGTCAGGGCTGTACGCAATCGGGCTATCCTGATTGCCCGACGGCACCAGCTGCTCATGAAGCGTCTGGCATGCACTGCAGGTTGGCAAGCAGCTGGACCCTCGGTGGGTGGCTGCACGGGAGCTCCGGCCACAGCTAAAGGACATGTGGCAGCCTCCAGCTCAGTATGCCAAGATCCGTACGGTGCCCTTTGCCATAGAGTTCTCACCCCGGCAGGTAGCAGAAGAGTTCTTGGGCCTCTGCTGAGGGCTGTGTGATAAGGGCTAGCCCGGGCTCCCAAGGGCTCAACAACATAAGCGTCTACTAACATACGCAGGTGTCCCCATGCCATGCTGGCGTCTTTTTTCGCCTTAGAACATACATCCTGAAATTAGCAACGGGACTTTTTCTGAGCGTTAGTGCAGTCTATTAGCAAGGGTGGCAGGTAGTGCGAACAGGGTGTAAAAGTTGAGCTGGACGTACAGGACGGGATGCAGAGCACTCGAGTGCGCCTGAGTCTTGCCTGAGTTCTGAGCCAGTAGTTCTCTCCCCAAGATAAGCTAAGTCTATTGTCAGGACTGGAACAGGGGTCATGGGGACACAGCCGTTGGCAACAGCAGCATAGAGATCGTATGGGAGTCATGTTTTATCACGCCTAGCGGGCCTTGGCTACTAGCACATGACAAGTTCTCCTTCACAGGTCTCACATACCACAATAGTTTGCTTAGCTTACTTATAACAAATGTCATTAGCAGCGACATACACTGCAACTTGCTGTGACAATGCAAACTGAAATGCTCATGCTGTACTCACACCAAGCAAACATTTTACACGCTCTCACATTTGTTGAGTTAAGGTGCAATGCAAACCTCAAAGCCATGAGCTGGGTCTCTTGCCAGCCATCTCCTGCTCAATGCCAGGGCAGCCCCTGCAAGCTTCAAGCTGGAAGTTCCAGGGACGCCAGCCCAGAATCCTAACCTATACCTTCCACACATATACCTTGCACACATATTGACGGCTCACAGCTGTCAGTCCCAAGTCGCACTGCCTGCCACCACCAGAGGTGCCAGGCAATTTAAACGGCTCCTTAGCGCCTGGTGGCTGGCAGTGCTGGCGACTTGGGCATGAAGGTGACTGAGCGGCCATACAGGCCGACAGGTGAGGGCGATGGCAGCGGCGGCCTGCCTGGAATAGCATGGGCCGGTGAAATGCCTGGGACGGGCACCGGCGCCCGGGGGATGGGTTGCCAACCGGGCGGCCGCTGGACCGCAGTCTGCAGCAAGGCAGCGTGTGCATGTGTTGGTTAGGAAACGAAGGCAGTGCAAGTGAAGCCTGGCAAGGCTTCCCTACAAGCTACCGTCTAGGCAAAGCAAGCCCCGCTCGGTGACCTAGCAAGGGCGCCAGAAGAGGGGCAGCAGTTGAGTTGTCGTTCAACCAATCCAAATGCCGCATAACTTGTAGGTATGGGCTCCAGGCAATGACCCCATCCGCCTGTCAGGCCAGTTCCTCACCCTCATACTTGCCACCCGTGCCTTGCCACCCCACCGAAACTCACCGGGCGCACCGCCACGCGCCGGACATGCTCAATCGCTTTGTACTCGTACTTCATGGCCACCCACAGGAAGAGCAGCAGGTTGAGGGCCATGAGGGCGGCCAGCAGCAGGAAGAACAGGTCCAGCCGGCCCTCGTTCAGGTCCTTGGGGAGCCACCCCTGACCGGTGGGGCCTGCAGCAGGGGTGGTAGCAAGTGTGCTTCAGCTGCTGGGAAGGGACTTTCGGCTTGCAAACAAAGGCATTCAGTAATTTTGATATGCAGGTGGGCATCTCCTCCCTGTGCAGCACCGAGGAGCGCTTCATGTGGTAACCAGGGCATTAGGCAGGCAGGAGCCCATCCGGCATGGAGCAAGCTTCACATTGAGCAGACTTCCACTGTTCCCAAGGGTCACTCTGGAGGCCATGCCACTCACTGTGGGCTGCGGTGAAGCGCGTGATGCCATAGACCACGGCGCCAGATAGGTAGGAGCCCACGCAGACGCTGAGAAGCTGGAGCGCCATGGAGCAGGAGCGCATCACGTCGGGGGCCTGGTCATAGAAGAACTCCAGCTGGCCAATGGAGGTGAAGACCTGCAGCGGGAATCAGATACCATGGAGCTGCAGCTTGCAGTTGCCTACTATGGAATGGGGGCAGCGTCGTCGTTGGCGTCTGATCATGGAAGACCTCCAGCTGGCCAATGGGGAACATGCGGAACAAGACAAGTGATTGCAAGCTGCAGGAAAGAGTCAAGCCACCAGTAAAAACTGATGGTCTGTGAGGCGCCGGCTTCGTCCCCGCACCCACGCCACCTGCAACATCCAGCCCAAGCCCCCTTGGAGGACCAGACTCCCGCATCTCAACTGATAGGCCACACCACCCCATGGTCCTCAACAAGGCGTATGGAGCTCACCTCGCTGAGCCCCACCAGCAGGTACTGGGGGATCTGCCACCACACGCTCATGGGCACGATGGTCTTGTGTTCCAGGTCGCCCTCGGTGGTGGGGTGGGACCGGTGGTAGATGTCCAGGCGATACCACTCCACTGCCGCCGCAACCAGCATGGCACCCACGCACACCACCAGACCCCAGCCTGCGACGGAGAGTGGGTGCAGTGGCGTCGCTTCGGACGGCCGCCCATGCAGGAGCAACTGCTTGGGCCAAGCGACCGTACACAGGCTGTGCTCTGATAACCACGAACATTGGGTGCTATGGCTGCACCCTGCCGCATGGGTGCCCCTGCTGACGTGCTGCCACGTCCCAGCAGACCCACACATGCAGGCCATGCCCTTGCCTACCTATGCGCTGCAGCAGCTTGATGGGCCGCTTCAGCTTGCGGAGCAGGGGGGCCAGGCCCTTGTCGTAGACAGGGATCAGCAGCACGACTGCCAGCGTGTTGATCATGCTGCAGCAACAAGGAGGACAAAATCAAGCCGGGCACCAGCCAAGGCAGCAGCAGCAGCAGTGCCTGCTGTGAACCCAGGCCACACACGCCGCGCAGAGTGCGAGTGTGGCACAAGAAATCCCACGCCGCCATGGTAGATGTGAACACCAAACAAGGGCGGTCAGCCAGCCCCCTGCTGCATACACAGTTTCAAGGAAGCACCAACCAACGATGTATTACACATGAAAAGTACTACATATTGGGTAAAGGAAGGAGGCAGCCACTCACGCCAGTGAGGCGGCCGGGATGACAAAGGAGCGCCCGCCCGGCAGCGCGACCGTCCGGTCCATATACGAGCCTTGGACCACAAAGAAGGTCCCCATCTGCGCGTAAGCGTGGCAGGAATCATCTGGTCAGGAATCATGCAGCATTTGCTCTTGGTCGAGCTGGGTGGCTCACTCACACCTCTCCATGCACAGACCGTGGTTAGACTACACCCGGTGATAAGATGGAAGACAGGCATCAGAAGAAACGTGGGTGGCGCTTGTGCAAACATGCAGGTTCTGCCCTGCAACCTGCCGGTCTCATGTTTAAACTCCAGGGAACTCTTCCACGGCTTTGAGGACCGTACAGCCATGTGGTCGTCGTGACTGCTCCGCTACGAATGGCGGCAAAGTAACCCGGCACAAGCCCTTCTCCCTGGGATTATGCTCCCAAGTTAATTTGGGTCCATATTCACAGGCGAGCTTGCAGGTGGCCGGCCCACCTGGTTGTAGATGGTCCAGTAGAGGATGGTGGCGAAGAAGACTGGGAGCATGCGGATGACCAGCTTCACCTCCTCCACCTGGCGCTGTGTGAACCGAGGCAAGGCGCCTGCAACAGCAGAGGGGACAGCGAGGTATGAACTTAGGAGAAGTTGTGTTCCTTGCATTCAGGCAGCAAGCAGGCGAGGTTGCATGTCAGTCTACCCTATCCTAGTCGGCCAGCACACCACCACCTGGCCATGCTGCCGTGGGGGCCCCTCAAGCGGGGCCGACAAGGAGCCAAGATGTACTATGCCCACAAACCAAAAGATCCGAGAGGGAAGTCTTGAAGTCATGCACCACCCCGCTCGGACGGGGAAACGACAAAAAGTGAGATTGAACGGCTGTCCCGTCAGGGCTCTCCAGAGGTGCATGAAAGAGTCAACCCGTACCAAGCGGCAGAGATACGGTGGTTGATGCGTATATGGAAGGTTGCCACCTCCATTGGACCAAGCATTCTGACCAGGCCATCCAAGTCCCACACAGTGGCCGTCTACCCTCTGACCATGGCGGAGCTCCCACGCCAAGTCGGCCAAGCAAGGACCCCAGGAAAGTCACCGCAATCCTGCATCCTGCCATCCACCTTCCTTGCAGCATGCCAGGGCTCCCCGGCCCTGCCCACCCGCCAGGCCAACCCCACCTGCACTGTCCAGCCGGACGCATGCGGTGCAGACCTGACACCAACCACCACTCATTTTGCCACGTGTAGGCTGCCTCCCAAAGGACCAACCCAAGCCTGCCCTGCCCAACCTTGCCGCACCTGCCATGCCGACCTCCGCCGCCTTGTCCAGAAACTGCAGGCTGGCCGTTTTGTGCAGGCCGCCGCCCAGCGACGCAGCGCTGCCGCTGCGCCCCACCCCGCCGCCGCCGCCGCCGCCCACGGCCGGGAAGCTGAACTCGCCGTTGGGCCCGCCTACGGCGTGGCCGTTGCCGCCGCCGCCGCCGTTGACGTTGTCGTACTCCCCATGGCCGTAGGCGCTGCCCAGCAGGGGCGTGCTGGTGCCCTCGGGGTCGGGCGGGGCATACTGGATGTTCTGGTAGCCGCGGGCCTTGTAGGCGGTCCACACCACCTTGAAGACACGGGAGATAGGGCTGCACGGCAGGGCAGGGCGTAAACGCAGCGGTCTGGAGTTCTGAGCGGGGCTTGTGATATGTCGATGCAAACAGCAGTCACAATGGGGCAGAGCAGGAGCTGGGAAGCTGGAGTAGTGGTAGTGCCTAGCACACACTGAGGGAGGGTAGGACCATAGTATGGCGCCAATTGGGCAGCGAGAATAGGAGCAGACTTGCCACAACCTTCGATTCACCCACCGTAACACTTCTCACTGATGCTTATGACAATGCGAGTCCCACATGGGAGCCCGCAACTTCAGCCACAACTCAGGATGAGGCGCAGGCTACCCAGCTCGTCACGCGCCCTCCTCCTCTTATACCCCAACGCGACGCCACACCTATCCCGCCACTGCGCATACAGGCGCCCTCCTCACCTCTCTGTGGGTGCCACATGGGTGTACAGCGGGCTGCCAGCCAGGAACGTGAGAATGGCCAGGCCCATGCAGGCGGCCGGCACCGCAAAGCCGACGGCCCAGCTAATGTTCTCCTGGATCCACACGATCACTGCATGCCGGGGGAGGAGGCAAGGAGGGCTTGGCGCGGTGGGCGGTGCGGAGGGGCCCAAGAGGAGTGCATGCCTTGCCGCAGCGGCAGCAAGCCGGGTGCTGAGCAGGCCGCATATCCCTTGCACCCAACTGCTATGCAGCACCCACCCAGCGCTGCCACCACTGCCAAGAGACGCAGGCAACATTCATAATGGGACGGCATGGCTGCTTGAGTGTGCGACAGACCAGTGCGGCACATATGTGTTAACTTGGTGCACCCACCTGTCACCGCCAGTAGCGAGCCAATGTTCACGAAAAAGTAGAACCAGTTGAAGAAGGAGGTCTTCTCTTTCCGATCCTGCAACCACACAGGGGCCATCAGGAGCGGTGGATGCCCAACGCCCAGTCCACACACCAACCCTGCTGCTGCCGCATGAAATGCGTGCCTGCCACTGTGAAGCACAGGTTGTCCCTCAGCTAGCATGGGGGCGCTTCACAGCTGCAATGCAAGCTCGGCGTACCTTAACAGTGGTACTTCTATCAGCTGTAAAAACGGTTACTGAGGCCCACCTGCGGGTCTGACTCATCAAACTGGTCGGCGCCAAAGGCCGAGACGTTTGGTTTTATGCCGCCGGTACCGAGCGCCACTATGTACAGAGATGTGTACAGCACCGCATTCTGCACACAGGCAACCATTATGCATGCTCGAGCCGCAAGCTGAGGGTCCTACGATAGGATTGCAGGAGGCTTGGGCAGCTGGCTTCATGGAGAACAGGTGGCATTATTTGAGCCCTCGCACCCCCTTAAAAGCGGCTCACACTGGCAGCCAGCACACACACGGAGCACCACCAGCTCTACAGGCACGCCACACATGGCTCGCAAGCCACAGCAACGGCGGCACATGTACCCCACGCAGTTGCAACCCCACCGAGGCTCACACCCATGGGAGGCAGGAGACCGGGTGGCCATGCATCGCGTTTCTCATCTGATCGCACCCTGGGCCGGCATGCAAGCTGGGCCTACCTGGGTGAGGGTTGGGTAGTGCTCTGGGTCGGGTGTCAGACTGGGTATGGCGGCCGTCAGCGCCAGCATCACCATGCCCTGCACACAAGCACCCAGAGGAAGCAGTCAGCCAAGGGCAGCAGAACCCGCTTCGCCCCACCCCCTGGCCATGCCCAGCACCCAAACACCCACAGTGCAGCAGTCAGCCAAGGGCAGCAGAACCCGCTTCGCCCCACCCCCTGGCCATGCCCAGCACCCAAACACCCACAGTGCAGCACTCAGCCAAGGGCAGCAGAACCCGCTTCGCCCCACCCCCTGGCCATGCCCAGCACCCAAACACCCACAGTGCAGCACTCAGCCAAGGGCAGCAGAAGCCGCTACATCCCAACCCCTGGCTCCACACACGACGACATCGCCGGGCTGTAGCCAAGCCATGGAAGCCCCAACCCGCGCACTCAGCTTCCGGGGCCTCCATCGGAGACTCTCAGTCACATGCTCCCTGATTTAGAGACCAATGGCAGGCCCATCTGCACCACCCAGCAGCTCAATGCTGCCACATGCTTGGAAATACCAGTGCTAATACCAGCAGGCTCTCTCAGGCTTGCTGTGTGAACAGCAACCAGGAGCTGCGGGCAATTTCCCAGCACCTCTGAAGAATGAAATCATGAACTCCGAGAAACCTTTGCCAGCGCTGTTGGGCGCTGCTAGACTAGAAACGACTAGAAGTAATCACACCAGCACCCTCACCATAAAGTAGATTCCCGAGAAGACCATGATGGTTTTGTAGCGCCCCCACATCGAGTCCGCCAGCCACGCCCCCAGGAGCGGCGTGAGGTAACATGTGCCCTCAAAGAGGTTTATCTGCGCAGGGTGCCAGGACCCAGGACTGAGGGTGTGGGTAGGCTTAGTACAAATGGCCGATTAGGAGCTGCGCTAGCTGCTCGATACTGGCCCAGTAAGCGCCTTCATGTCTGGAGGAGCAAGTGGATGCACAGCACAGCACAGCACAGGGCAGCGCAGGACTCTGTAAGTGGGAACAACTGGAGGCCATAATGTATCTGCTTCACTCCAGGTCGGGGTGCAACCCTCCTGACAGCCCACACACTACCACACAGTGCATGCTGGAACCGTGACTTGTGCCTGCGCTGGCCGGGTTGAAGACTGAGTCACACCTGAATCGCTGCAAAGCCGCTCTCCTCCCCCATCACTCGTGTAAGGTACATCACAAGGTTGGTTGCCAGCCTGCACCCCCCAACACATGTAGCAGTTGGTACACAGCAGGCAGCTCGTCCACTCCTTACAGGACACTGCCAACCCAAGCCGCCTGCCAATGCAAGCAATGCAGCTTGTGCCGCACATGCTCATATCACCCAAATGAGGGACACACAGCCAGCGAGGATCCGCAGGCGATCCAGACGCGGCAACAAGGGAGAGGCATGCCACGACGCAGGGTCCTGCCGCAATGCTCTCTCTGTGTTGCTGCCCTGGACCCCGCTGCTGCTCACCCAATAAAGGTGAGCCGCTCACAGAACTCAGCGATGAGAATGTAAGGGCACACTGCAGGAAGCACACGGCAGGGGCGGGCATTTGCTCACCCATAATATGCTAGCCGCTCCCCCAACTCGTTGCCAAGGATAAAAGGGCAGACTGCAGCGCATGGCAACAGTGGCCGGCCTTATTGCTGGCTACACAAACAGCGTCGCTACAAGAACCACGTGGTCGAGACAGCAGCCTGCAATAGACCTGCAACTCCCTGGGACTAGTAATGAGCCCCCAGGCCTGAGAACCTCCTTTTGCATCGGTGTAGCGCAGTGGCACGTGCAGCAGTGGCTACCAACTCCTGGCGTGCCCGTTTGTGAGCTGACAGACTTACTGCTGGGCGGCAGCAGCCCCACCTGTCAGGAGGGTTGACCTCCTCTTCGGCAGAGGCACCAGCTCATCCCCGTTGTTTGGTGGGCCAGGCTGCGCCAGCCGGCTGGGGGACATTGGGGAAGCCATTCGTCAAACAGGTAGCACTGGCTTGTGCTGGACGCTCAGGCAGTTCGGAAGCAGCCCGCCGTGCCAGGCAGTTTATAGCGCCCAGAAGCCTGAATCGTGGCTGGCCCGCTTTGATGTGCGCTGGCTAGGCCCCCATGGCATGCAGGCGAAGACTCAACATCCAACCCCTGTGCGGGGCCCCAGTGCGTATATGAGCTGTATGTGTCACAACACGTAGGTTGTATGCCAGAGCTGAATGCCGTTGTGGCCATGGGTCCGCTGGGGGCACAGCACGTGTCCGAACACAAAGTTCCCGCTCTCTGTTCTGATCTCTTGCACAGACCTGCATCACCTGCATGATAACGGCATCATTCATTAGTTCTTGCTGAAATCGCTATAGGAGCCAAATAGGCACTGTGATCTTCCAGACATGACATGTGCCTTGCTTGTCGGTGGGAGGGCAGTGGTCTCCCGGCCGTTCAGCTGCCCCAGCAGGATCTGGAAGCCCTGTGTCACGGTCTGGAACAGGCGGCGTGCGTTTAGGGCGCAGGCTGGCAACTCAGGCAAGCCGTGTGCTGATTATGCTTGACTGCTTGGCTGTGCTCGTGTTTTTGTTAGTGGGGGGTATAGTTTTCAGGTGAAATTTATTATCCTCATCCTGACGTGCTTGCAAGTCTACCTAACCAACTCCTTCTACACCGTCCCTGGTTGCCGGTGTTGAATAGACCTGCTTGGGTTGGTTGCAAGGGCTACCTTGCTAGACGAACTCACCCCTGTGCGTTAGGTGGCTGCAGAGGGGGCAGGGGATGACTTGGATGCGCAGCTGCTGGCCGACCTTGAGCGGCTCAAGCAGAGGTCCGCGCAGCAGGGGCAGCAGGGCACACAGCCACAGCGGGGTGCAGCAGCGAGCAGTCCCAGCTCCAGTGCAGCCGACCAGCAGCAGCCAGGTGCCCTTGGAGGTGTGAAAGAGGTCTTGGACAAGGTGCGAACTTAGACCGATCTGGAGCAGGCAGGCAAATCGTGGCCGGTACGCATTCTGCCATAGCCTAGGTTGAGAGGAGCACAGCGCATGTCCCCCTTTGTGCGTATGGCTGAGCAAGCTGGCTGGGGCCAGCGCTCAGGGCATACTCTCAGACCACCGCTGCATCACTGCAGCCCAGGGGTAGGGGAGGCATGGTTAAAGTGTAGCAAGTTGATTACATGCGCTGGCATCTGTGGCTAGCCGCCCTACTGCTGCTGAGTGCAGCGCCTGTGAGGTTGGCCCTGCTCAGCTCAGGTGCTGGCTATGCTGTGCACTCACCAACACATTTGTGGATTTGGAGGCACATGGCATTTCCTACATCCTATAAGGTGTGCAGGTGCTCATGGCTGACTTCTTCTTTATTTTATTTGCCTTGGGCTGGTTTGGGGCCGGCCTTGCGCAGCGGACGGTCACACAATCCACGGTGAGCAGGCGGATAGGGTGGGCAGGGGGGCAGTCAAGGGGGCGGTCTGCATGGGCGGGTGGTTGCCCACGTGCCATGTTTTCCCGCGCAGTGGCTTGCCAGCAAGGAGCACACCGTGGCCTGGCTCTCTGTGGTACTCAACACTTCAAGGGGGCGCTCATGCCAAGGTTCTCTCTGGCCTTAAGAGCACATGATCTGCACTTGCGGCCTTCTGTTGGCAGCAGAGGTGCATATGCCCACACTTCTGAGGTGTTGGCAGGTATCGCCCAGCAGGGCACACATCACCTTGTCTTTGCATTGCAGGGGCTGCTAGATTCATGGTACTCTCTATGGCAGTGGGTCTTCCAGCCTGCCCTCGGCGTGCTGATGCTTGGAGCGGTGGGTGTTGATACTGCAGAAATGCCCTGACAAGGCTCACATTGCAGGCCCAAGTCACTTGGGTGCTCTGCGCCACATTAATCTAGTTTGGGGCCCTTGCTTGATGAGGCTTCCGTTGGCTCGCTGGTGTGCTCTAGCGCCAGGTCGGCTTGTGAGAGTCTCTGGGGAACTTGAGAGCCATGTGCCTGACTCGTTGCATGGGAGCCTATGGATTTTTGCTGACTGGCTTGTGCAGATTATGTCTGGCTTGGTGGACTGGCTGAAGGACAACCTGTCAAGAAAATGAGGCTGGGACCGGGGCGCATTGTGGTCTATGGACGGCCTGATGCTGTGCTGTGAGCTCAGTAGTGGTCTTACAAGCTTTCTCCATCCCAAGCCGGGGCTAGTATGTTCCCAAGTGTGGGACAAGAGGGCATTTGGTTTGCTTTCCTTCCCATGTCGATCATGGTGCATCGACATATATAATTGTGACAGTTTGTTGAAGCCAGCATGCGGGAATCAGAGCAATGCCATGTGCAATACCGGGTAGCTTCATCCCACTCCAGAGATCTTGGCACAGCCAACTCTACTACCCGCAAAATTGCGACTGTATCTCATTGTCTGGCCTTGGCCCTCAAGCTTTATCAAGGCTCCGTTACCATTTTGTGTACCCTAGACGGTGCGCAGGGCTTGCATCGACCAGAGCCTCAACCCTGCTGCATGGACAGCTGCATTTCACGGGCTGCGCATGGACCCGCACTTGAGCCTTTCTACATCGTTTTCACTGGAGGTTTGTGTTGTATGTGCGTTCTATGCTGGATACCGTCATGTGGGGGGACCTGCTCATGCCAGCAACCGCGGCAGCCATCCTTGGACTGGTGAACGCCCCTCATGCAGAGCAATGATGTCATATGAGATGCTTCAATTTAGGATTCTGAACTAGGCAGCAGTCATCCCTCTGGCGCACCAACCACAATGTCAACCTCAAAGGCTGCCCATGAAGGTACGTCAGAAACTGTTCGGATGTTTGTGTGGGATTCCAACGTCTGGGACAACTGAGTAGCATCAAATGCGCATGACGAGACTGTGCCCGACAATCAGCAGATGCCCGTAATGCATGCGTAAGGCCACAAGCCTTCAAGGCTAGGCAGCACCATGTTGTGCATTGAGGCGGTCGTAGCCCCGAACCTTGGTATGTCACCATGCACCTGTGGATTGAGGAAGTGCATAAATAGCAAACCAAGTAAAAGCCGTAAGTGCAGCTGCAGCTGCAGTGACGATACAGTATGTGTTGTTATTTGCTGCCTAAGGCAGCCGTGCATGGGGCTCTTAGGGCAGTCAGGGCCCCATGCAAAGCTAGCTGCCTCCAAATCCAGGCGATTGGTGGAAACTGGAACTGCAGGAAGCTGCTCCAAGCCCGAGCGGGCAGTACTAGTGTTCAAGGTGTTGACTTACTCGGACATCGCAACAGATGTGGTCAGGTAGCCAACCGTCTGGCGAACTGGGCGGTTCACAGAGGAAGCCAGCTTGGTGCCTTGTGGGTGGTGCAACACATGCCTTACCCTGACATGCCCTGAGGTCTCGAGTGCAGTACAGGCATGCACAAGGGTCCCTTGCGGCAGCTGACAAGTCCCATGCACTGGCGCTGCAGGGGAGGGAGGATCGTGTTACCGAGGCTGCAGGTGAGGGTCTGCTGTGGGCAGCGTTCTGGTTCCTATCGCATGTGCTGCTCAAAGGGTCGGCAGTCATGGTGAGGGGCTGCTGACACCCAAGCGCTCAACTTGAGCATGGGCTCTATTAGCACTGCTACTGACAGACAGTAGTACTACTTTCTCCTCCCTGGTGCGCTCTCTCTGCCTGCAGGTTCAGCAGCACCTTGAAGAGCTTCTGGTGCTGGGCGGTGCAGCCGACTCAATCGCTGGCTGCTGTCAAGCAGGACCACTGCGCCTGGCAGTGAACCTGGTGAGGCCCTCACAACATCTGAGCTACTAGCAGAATTGCAGTTGCAAAGGTGCCTGGAACTATTCCTGGGCTTCGCTGCTGCCTCTGTGAGGTAAATTTTTTTCTTGCTGCGCATTCGAGCCACTGCCCATCAGTCCCACTCAACCCTTCCATGCATTCCCGCTTGATGCCATTGCTCGCTAGGGTGGGTCCTCCAAGAGTCCTGGGATTAAGTGCCGATCTTGGGATGCTAACTGTGCCTGGAATATTCCCTGTGACGTAGGAGGTGTGTGATGCCTCAGGCAGAGCATGGGCCATCACTCTCAAGACCTGGCAGAACGTAGTTAGGGGGGAGCACCGTCCCACCTTTGTGCTGGAGAACACAGGTTAGCAAGGTGCCAAGGAGTGTAGTCAACATTTTGTGGGCGGCAAGCGCTGCTTTGTGGCTGCGGAGTCGCCGCTTTGTGGCGTGCGCACTGCTGGCTGTTGCGCATGTCTCCTTCATGCAAAAGTGCTGTTCTCGTGCGGGCTCACCCTCCAAGCCCAGCTGCCCTGCTGACCTTGTAGTGGTGTATGTCGCTCACTAACCTAAGTTGAAACTATAGAGTCCGTCACATATTATATACATAGAAGTGCAGCCTTGGGTGCCTTGTTTGTCTTTGTGCTGCAACATTCCATGCCTGGCCTTGTCACTTGCAGCTGGATTGATCAAAGCCTTCGGCTGCACCAGGGCTTCCAGCTAGCCATCTGCTCAGAAAGTGGCAGGCTGGTTGTGAGGACAGGCGGCCTGGGAGCCGTTAGCAATGGCACACCCATGCGTGGTGGAAAGCTCTGGGAGGAACCTGTCACACCCGGTGGGTCGGCGTAGTCACACTCATGGGGAACTGTATATCAGTATCAGCTATTGCAGTGCTACTACAATGTATTGTGCTGTATGCTGCGAAACTGCCAAGGTATCTGAGTGCAACACGATGACATCCCTGCATTCATGGAGGCACGCAGTGACCGTAGGAGCCCGTTGTGCAGGGTTGGCACAGGGTGCTGCGGGCGCGTGCTACCGCACTCCTGGCTGTCACAAGCTGGCCGGCCACAAGGGCTTCTGCAAAGGCCACCAGGCAAGTGGTGACCCTGTAGTGGTGACGCTGGTGGGGCCACTTTACTGTGCACTCCGCTAGAGTCTGGCAGATGTACACCCAGCGTGGTTGCGTGGCTACTGTGCTGGTGTGGTGTGCGGCCCACTCGGACGTTCAATAATATTTCTTGAGTTCCAGCTCTGCGCATTGGCCTTTGGTGCTCTTGGCCAGCCTCACTGGCCTGTCACAAGGCTCAAGTCATATTCTAAGGGGCCGCTACTGCCAGCGCCCCTTCCCAATGGCGGCTATGCCTTAGTTGAGCCTGCCACAGTGTGCCAAACATGCTTCTTGCAATGCAGGGCTTTGTGCGCAAGTCAGACAGCCCTGGGTCCTTGGCTGTGGCACCCGCAGATGTTGCCGCTCTGCCAGGCTCCCGTCGCAAGCGCAAACGGAGCTTGCTGGCATGCAGCGGCCCTAGTGAAGGCTATATGCAGCTGTTGCCAGAGAAATCTGGACATCCACTGCACCTTCCCTGTATCCCTGCTGCTGTGGACAGGCTGGAGCGAGGCATCGAGCGGCAGGTAGGAAAGGTATGTCAGGGGTAGCTTGTCCTCTCCCTTCCGCTAACGAGACCACTAGCTGCACGCATGGTGGCCTTGAGACCGTGACGTGGCTTTGCCCATGTGTCAGCCGTGATACCGGGGATGACTATAAGGCTTCAGTAGTTCTGCCGATGGGCATCTCAGGGCATGTGTTGAGCAGGTGGTGTGTTGGGGACAGTGATGCTCTTGCTGGTTTCTCTATACCAAAGAAGGCCAGCAACTGCAACCCTAGCCGGCAATCCGTTGGACAACCACGACATACAGGAAGGTTGTGTGACCTGGCCATGCCGTTGCCCAGTCGCAGGAGGCGACCGCGGAGGCTGTTGACGGGCTGCTGCTGCTCTGCTCTCACCTTGAGGAGCCCACGTCCCGAAGGCCGGACTTGCACGGCGCGGCCGCTGCCATGTCACATGAGCTGCTGCCGCCTCCCCAGCCGGCAGCCCATTACCCTGCTAAGGTGCCAGGCATCGCAGCAGGAGGGCAGCGTGCGGAGGCAGTGGCACCGGTGGTGGCAGCGCCTGGGGATGAGCTACTAACCTGCTTTGAGGAGGTGCATGAGGCCTCTATCAGCAGCGCTGCAGGCCGTGGTGTAGGGCCCAGCACTCCCTCAGGGGTGCTCCTCCCCGCAGCTCTGGGGAACAGTGGCGACTGGGCAGCCCTGGATGCATACCAGGGCCACGCCGCCAACCCTGCTTGCCGCTCTGGTAGGCTCGAAGCCTGCGGGAGCGCTGCAGCGTACAAGGCGGCTGCGTTTGCCACGCCCGGGGCGCCCTGGAGGACTTCCCCAAGGGGAGTGGCAGCACCCATCAGACCCACAGCACGGCGTGGGGCAGTGAGGGTGGGCGCGGACGGCAGCCTGCAGTGCCTGTGGAACCAGGACTGGGCTGGGAGCAACCACCACCAAGTTTCAGGCCTGGTGGCCAGCAGCGGGCTTCCTGCGGGCAAGCAAGCAGCACAGCAGCTCCTAGCCTGCCTACCTACCCTGCTCCAGGCGCAACAGCATGGCCTGCTGCCAGCTCCATCTGCTGCTAGCTTTGCAGGGCAGGGTGGTGATGGCGCCCAAGACCACTCCTGCCAGCAGCAGCAGCAGCACAAGCACAGCAGGCACAGCCATGGGGCACTGCCGGGGAGGCCGCTGCAGCTAGACTGGCTGACAGCCCAGCCGGCCGGCAGCCCTTCTTGGCGCTTGCAGGAATATATCCCGCTGGCAGCTACCAACGCTAGGCTGGAGCACTGCTGCCTCTGAGCGTCCCCCTGGATTTTTCGGACGATGTTTGCATCCTACCATTGCAGCAAAAACTCTCCCCTGAACAGTAGGTAAGGGCCTCCAGGTGGGAGGGCTTGGTGGATCGTGTGCAGACAGCGGCATGTGCCCAGGTTGAATGTGCAGCAGAAGGTGGCTGGGGAGGAAGGAAGGAGCAGCTGGCAAGGCAGGGGGTATAGCCTGCCGAAAAGGGCAGGCCGCATCCCCCACGCTACCAAAGAACGCAAAGGTGATTTGCGAGCATTAAGGGTTACCGATTGACTCACTGGGGTGTAGAGACTGATCCAAGTTGTTGGTGGCTCGCCAGCTTGCCATATTCTTGTTGGGACGTGTGTCTCTTCCTTGTGAATCCGCACTGGCAGCATACAAGCCCTCCCCAGTGGGAGGGAAGGGCTGCAACCCAATTGGAAGTTGTCTTGTAACCTCTCCTTCTTAGTTTTGCAAGCACATTTCGGAGGGCTTTCAAGGTTTGTCTGGTGTGTTTCTTGGGGCAAAAGCAGTCGAGCAGCCCCAGCACGAACTTCCAGGTATGATACATGTGCCACGTGGACACTTGTCCCAAGTCTTGAGGTCTTCATGGCTGCTTTCAATGTGTTTGCTTGCTACCTGAGGGCACTCTCCCTGGGGTTCATGATAGAAGTGGTGACCCTGTAATTAGCATGGGTGGCAGGTAGTGCAAACAGGGAGTAGGGCTGGGCTGGACTGGACGGGCAGGGCTGGATGCAGAATGAGCCTGAGTCTTGCCTGAGTTCTGAGCCAGTAATTCTCTCCCCAAGATAATATTCCTTCAGCGGTCTTATGTTGACGGAAGTCTTCTTAGGTGTGCTTCTGCACCTGTACTTGCCTTTGCCTGAACCGGGAGAACTTCGGAAGCTTGAAGGGTCATCTTAGCATCCATGCTGTATCACATATAGGTTGGTTTGCACTTCTCACTGCGGTGTGCCATCATGGGGTCCTCTCCACGCAAAGGCAGGCACGAGTGGTTTGCTTAAAAAAAACATCAACTGTATACCAATGTACGCCAAACATGGAAGTACAGAATAATACGCTTTGCGGGAAGCCTGTGATATGAATACGGGATATGAACTAACAAGGACCACACAGGAAGAAGCTTTGGGGTAAATCTGCATATTGTACATCTGCGCCGTCATGAGCCCTCAGCGCCCCCCATTTGCCTATGTAGATGTACATGTACATATGCGCTGGGGAAGTTCTTATGGTTTGAGGTCTTCTCACTACCGAACCTGGGCAGCCGACAGCGCACCCGCTGGGAGCTGCCCAAGGAGGTACCATTCACATTGGAAGGCAGGTACTGCTCAATAGCATTAACGCACAGTCATTGCACCTCACAGCCTTGACCTTAAGGGTAACTTAGACCTTCACGACCGCATTCACCTCGTCTACATGGATGTGGAAGGCGCCATCCCCGATGCTGAGCATGCTGGAATCCATGCGGTACCTGGCTGCGGGAGTAGGCAGCTGCACACTGCCGCATACCTGCAGCGGCAAAGGCAGGAATTGTGCACAGCGCGGTGCTTCGCACGCAAGACAGGCAGCACCAAAGATGTCAAGAGCGCTTAGTCTTGCTAATGCTGCTGCTTTGGGAGCTGGTCATGGTGTGAAAGAAGACTCAAGGCTTCCAGGGATAGGTTAGCGTACAGCGGCGCGTTGGGGCCCAAACCCTAACCCGCACAAGGGAGGCCAGCACGGTTATCATGCAATGTGCCCTCTGTCAAGCCAGGGCAGCTGCCTCTATGGAACACATACACACAGGCCGAAGGCTGCATCCAGACCCCACATGGAGCAGCTAAATGTCCGGCACAGCACAGCCACAGGCCAATCTAGCAACATCATCTGCCACTATCCCCCACGAACCTCGAATCGCAGCCCCTTGTGCACTCTAAGCTTCTGCCTGACGCCAAAGGCATTGCCTGCCCATACCGCGCTGCGCCCGCTGCCGCTCCCACCCAGCTCCCCAAATTCAAGCTGCACGCCAAAGCAGGGGTCCAGCTTGCGCTCTGCAAAGGAGGGCGCAGAAGGAGCCAGTCCAGGTAAACTATGGGCAGCCGCCATTTGCAGCTTGGTCCCACCTCCAACGCCATGAGCTGCGCAATGGTCCTAGCCTGCCACATTGTGCAACCTATGTACGGTTGTTAGGCTTCGCTAACGGCAGCAGGGTTGGCAGCACGAAAGAGCATGCCAATAGGCATGCTTTCGACTGCCACAGCCGCTGCAGCACCAATCTTTCACTCCAAGGCACGTCCGAAACTGATAACCCGGGTCTGCCAAACCCACCCTCCAAGTTGGCATAGCTGACACTGCCTGCCAGTGCAACAGAGAGTCCGGACGCGATGGGAAGCTTCTTCCTGCAGATGTAGGTCACAGGGCGCGGTGGCTCTTGCTTGAGGAGGCCCCACATTGGCCAGGCTTGTTTTGGGCTGGACCCATCAGGCGCCTGTAGCCAGGTGCTGGGGGCTAGGCATGATTAGTGCATGTATGAAGAGATTAGCCTAGGCTTTGTTGTTTAGCAAGGGGCTGGGCAACCCATAGACGGGCCAGCAGTTCTGGCTCCTTGCTGAACCGCTCACTTGTATTCCACTCTCTGGTAGGGTAGGTTCAAGCTGAAGCGACCCCTCAGCAGAGCGTCCTGCAGCCACAACAATTTAATCACTTCAACAAGCAGAGTGCGAACAGAGGATGCGCAGCTGTGTACTGATGGCTGGTTGCAAGGACTTCTCAAACCATGGCAGTGTTGGTCCTTGGTCCTGGTTCCTACCCAGTGCTGCTACGGTGTGGTGTATCAGGGTAAGTACAGCTGGTAGCAGCAAGGTAATTGCTGCCAACAGCCATAAAACGTGCCACGACCGATACTGCCTAGCTATCACCTTGCAGGAGGCCCCGTAAGTGAACTCCCTAGTTGCCGTCTCATAATCTGCTTTGAGCGTGAATCGAAGGGGCCAGAAGTTCACCACTTTCCGAAGCTTCAACCGGTCCACCCCTCGAGGCAGCTGTGACGACCAGGTCAGCAGGACCTGTGGATGATCATGGCGAAGCAAGTAAACGCTACTCCGCCTATCAAAAGCTGCATCAGCCATGACTTTCGGATGTGTTACCCTGAGTCGGCTATATGTACCGATCCTAGGATGACATGATGGTGTGTCATGGAAGGGGGGGGGGTTTCTATTTTACATGGTCCTGCGAGTACAAGGTTGCGCCACCGCCAGGACACAAACTGAGATAAAAGCAAAGCTTGCCATCAACGCACACAAAGGAGCCTCCTAACCATTAACCACAGAACCGCCGTTTGGGTGCAACACCTGCAGGCAGCACAGGGCAAACACTTTCAGCCGTGCTCTTTCGTCTCAGCCCTGACAGCCAGGCAAAGCCTTTTGGACCCCTGCAAGAAGACTGCTCCAAAAGAAGGCCTTAGGGTAGGGAGGACGCCTCCACCATTCAAGAGCTTGTGTGGCCCTACACATCACCCAGGTGGGCCTCACCTGGCCGGTGTAGTAACTTGACTCCTGGCTGGCAAGAAACACGTAGCTGGGTCCGATCTCGGCAGGCTGTAAGCAGGAGGGAGTTGCACAGCAGACAAGCGTCAGCTTTCTGTGCCAGTGCTGGACCATATATGTCGGTGACGAGCGAACAATGCATCATGTTTGTCTCCAATCAATCTTTCTCGTACAATGCATCAGGTGGACCCTTGCTGTCGTTCACCTGGTGTTGGCGGGACGGTTCCTTCTGCACCACTATGTCACCCTGCTCCCAGCTGGCAGCCCTCTTGATCCTAAGGATCAGACGGGTCCTGACCTGTGCAACACTACTATGTCAGCAGAGCGTGCGCCTACCTGGCCAATCCTGCCGAGGGGAGCATACCAGGACTTGAGACCCTCAAGGCTGTCATCAGGCATGGAGGCTGGTTGCAAGGGGGTCCAGATCTGCAGCACCCAGGCAAAGGAGCTGAAACAACTAGTTGCTGACCTACAGGAGCCAATCATCACCAGTCCAGCCAGCTGTGGCCACACAACCCACCATCGCCTCCACCAAAGGTCTACCATGTTATCTTTCTTAGCCGCGCACATCCGGGAAGTCACACCAGCCAAGAAGTGGGAGCACCAGCTGCCAGCCCAAAGTGCCCCCGTACACGGACGTGGGAAGCCAAGGCTACAATGTTTCCCATGTGCATGCACCCACAAGCAAGTCTGCCAGTATTCGGTTACCGACCTCCTGGACTGCCCTCCCCACCTGTCCCCTCTCTGCACCCTGTTCAAGCTCCCCATACACAGCCCCGTCTCTCAGCAGAACCAAAAAGCACGATTGAGCAACCCACCGGCCCCGGCGCGACACCATTGACGCGGATGCCCTTGGGTGCCAGCTGCTTTGAGAGGGAGCGGGTGAAAGAAGTGATGGCGCCCTTGGTGCAGGAGTACCTGTGCAGCAAAGCAGGCGTTGAGTCCCCATACATGTGCCTGCCAGGTTGAACGGGTGCACTCATGACAGCGCTTCTGATGATGCAGAAGCGCCATAGCAGGCTGGAAGCAGTAGGCCCAAAACGAAGCCCGAGTACACAGAAAGCTCACAGTACACAGAAAGCTCACGATACACAGAAAGCTCACTCTAGGAGGCTTGGAGCGCCCTGGTAAGCGGTGACGGAGGTGGTGTTAATAATAGATGAGCCACGGGGCATGTGGGGCACCGCGTACTTGGCTAGGTAGAACATGGGGAAGATGTTGGTCCTACGAGGGTTCAAAGGCAGCATGGATGGGATGGGCCTGCGGAAGGCCCCTGCACACGGTTGGTGGGGCAGGCACTGGGCGGCGGACAGACAGAGCACACAGCGCAAACTACAGACGCCACCGGGTCTGCGGAAGCCTGTAGTAACCGCCCATGCTGACTATGGAAAGTGTGGGTGGTGACGAGGCAGAGGGGACGCAATTGCAGGGGCACCCACTTGAATGTGGATTCCACGATGTCAGGGGTGGTCTCCGTGATACTGTTCACGATGTGCTGGATGGCAGCGTTGTTCACCAGGACATCGATCTTGCAATACTTGCTTACGACCTGCACGGCAGACAAGAAGCCTGAAGAACAGCAAATCGGCAAGTCCTGGAGTATGGCAACGATATACTGCGAAACTCTGTTGCGCTGTCCTAGGAAAGAAAACCAGGGGCCAGGAAGATGGCCGTTGCCGACCAGGACGAGCTTGCTGGACATGGGTAGCCTTTGTAAAAAGGCACAGGCGGACCTGGCCGGCCACTAGCACTGCAGTGGAAGTTCTTGCTGACAGGTCAGCAACGTACAAGCATGGGACGGCAACGGCCTATGAATAAACAAATAAATTAATAAGTAAATACGCCCAGGTCTATGGCCTACGCCCAGGCAACGGCCTAAGCACTGCCGGCACCTACCTTATCTATGATATCCTTGCACACCGGCTCTCCTTGAGTGAGATCCTTGGCAAGCAGCATGGCATCAGTGCCCTCCGCCTCCAGCATCTTGGCGGTTGCATCAGCATCCTGGACAAGGGCGAAGGGGAAGGGGACAGCGCTGCCAAAGTGGCATGGTTCTAGTTGCGGCTGGGACCTCAGCAGTGCACAAACCGTCAGCAGTTTCAGATTCAGCAGTTGAGTGATGTTCATTCGCTCCGGGCCAGTCCTGCCATACAGGAGGCTGCCGCCACCGGTACCAGGTCCATCTGCCCTCGCCTGCAAAGCCGTGCAAAGTGAGGACTTTCACCAGCAGAGCCCAGCCCAGCACCAATGCTGCCGCCTCCTCCCAAGCTGCCAGAGCAGGCCAGGCGATGCCCAGTATCAAGCCCCCAAGCCTAGGGCATACACATCTGTTGACCGGCTGGTGATGTGCTGCGAGGATAGGTAGCTTGGAAAAGTTCTACAGGAGAAGATATACTCTGTGCTTGGTAGTCTATGTTGCAGGGTTCCTCACCACCTGCTCCTTGGGCAGGTAGACGATGGCAATTGCCTTGGCCTTCTCCTTGGCCATCATCACAGCCGCCGACCGGCCGATGCCAGAGTCACCACCGGTGATGACCACCACCTGCACTCGAAGACGGCTAGCTGAGCAGTTGGACAGTTTGCAGTTGGCATGGCTGTCCAGCGCTTGCTTGTCCCTGGGAGTTCCCAAGTGTGCACGACGGTTGTCAGGGTGATGCCCCAAGACTTCGGCCGCAACAAGTGCGAGCTGCCAGGCAACGTGTGAAGTACACCTGAGGGCAGCCATTGTGGACCTCATTCACACCAACAGCAGTGCTCACATGCAGTATGCGTTCAGGTAGGCTAAGGGTACGATGCAGCCCCCCACATTGTTTTCGGCAGGCTAGGTCGTGTCATCTGCTGGATGCTCCTATAGATGCACTGCCCCG